>NDGM011177105.1:0-10580 GCA_002564305.1 Octomys mimax | reverse complement strand
TTAGGGAAGGGTCTACAAGGTGTTCAGGGTCTCACTACTAGATTGGACTCATAGTGATCTGCTGGTTTACAGCCTCCCAAGACCCGGGATTACAGCGTGTGCCACCATGCCCAGTCTCAATCGCAGTCTCAGTGTGCCCCATGGGCAGGGCCAGCAGGGCGGGCCCAAGGATTGAACCCCTGGCCGGGTGTCTGCCTAAGCAGGTGCTTTAATCTGCTGAGCTATTTGGCCAGCCCTAGAAAATTAGAGAATATTTGAAAGAGAAAAAATGAGTTTTGATTAGCGATGAAGATGAGAATTTCTGTGGTTTTATATTATTCCTGAGATATATTCAACCCGAAATATGCTTTTAACCCGGCAATATGAGATTTAAGAGCTAATCCTAAGGACGCTGAGCAGCTACTGTCAGAGCCAGATATTGTAAATCTCTGTGGAACAGTGATTTTTCATCCTTTCTAAAATGAACTCTCAGTATAACAAGTAAGAGAAAGCTTGTGAGTGAGACTCCTAAGTATCCCTAGGTGTTATTTCATGTTTAACTAATAATTGAAAAGCTCAGAAGTAGACGATAGAGGGGACAAAAGAGAAATTTGGAATCATATCTTAAAATGGTTTTCAACCCAGAATGCTTAATGGATAGATTGAAGTTCACTTTGAATAATGAAAGTGTATTTATTTTTCCCCCCAAATCTTTTTGTAAAGCAATCATTTATTAAAGAAAGAAACGTATTTTGCTCTTTTTGTTGCTTTTTTTTTTTTTTTTTAATAAAGTCCCTCTGTGTAGTTCATCTTGGCTGGACTCACTACATAGCCCAGGTTGGCCTGGAAATCGCTGCCACCTCAGCCTCCCGAGTGCTGGGACTGTAGACATGTGCCACCACACCAGCTCAGAGCGAGTGGGGGACAATTTTGCCCTCTTTCAGGAAAGTCATCCTGCTGCAGCATGAGTCCTGTCCTGACCATGAAGACACTTTAAGAACTGAATAATCTGTTGCTCCTTGCAAACTTTAAGAAGCAATTGAGTTAAACTGATTTGGTGAAGATTTAACCTCATTTTTATGTTAATTACTTTTAACTTCATGTAGATGTAAAATTTGAAGTTTTATACTATATAAATTTCTAGTTAAATTACATTTGTATATCCACAACTTTTTGCATTTCACACATAACTTACCAACAGTATTCATTTAAAGATAGGAAAATGCTTCACAAGGCAGAATAAAATTTATATTTCATCACCAAGAGAATGTACTATATAGGAAAATCTGTTGGTCAGTGTTTCCCACAATCCCGAGGTAAGTGCACAGGGGTAGAAACTGGTTTTGATAGAATCTTCAGAAAATAAATTTACCAACTATGTCCTTATGATGGTATGATACTTGATTTTTTTTCACACTCTCCTTTATTACTGGATATTTTAAACCAAGTGGTGAACTAAATCTGTAGTCGCCAAGTGGCTTATCCATTATTAAATCTAAGAAAATGTTTGGGATGATAAATGGTACGATTATGCAACCTGTCAGATCAATGAAAACATTCTTGATCTCTCTCTCTCTCGCTTGCTCGCTCACTCGTCTCTCTCTATCTGCTATTTAACTGCAATTGATTATTTCCCTATGCTGAGCTAGTTTTCTGTAACTGGCAAAAATATGAAAAATAAATCCATCTATTGGGGGGAGGTTATTTTTGTTTTCTGTATTTTAGGGAAGAGCCTACAAGGTGTTCAGGGTCTCACTACTAGATTGGACTCATAGTAATCCACCTGTTTACAGCCTCCCAAGAGCTGGGATTACAGGTGGGTACCACCACCCCCAGTCTCAATTGCAGTCTCAGTGTGCCCCAGGGGATCAGATCCCAGCCCCTGCGCCTGCTTGCAGGCACTTTAATCTGTTGTCCTAGTTGCCCTGCCAGGAAAGATTACTTTGGCTCACAGTCTCAGAGATTTCGGTGGCTGGTCAGCGGAGTCCATTGCTTTGGGGCCTGTGCTGAAGCGAGACCTCACTGCAGAGCTCATGGAGGAATAAAGCTGCTCATCGCAGCCAGAAAGCAAAGAAAACAGGAAGGCGCCGAGTCCCCAGGGCTCCTCGCAGGAAGACACCCTCCTTCAAAATGCTTTCTTTGCACTGTGCCCCAGCTCCTAGAGGCTCCAGGACCTCCCACAGTGCGACAGGATGGTGATGAGGCTTTCAACACACAGTCCTTGAGCGACCTTCAGAGTTACAACTATAACACACTTACTGCTTCTCATTAAAATTTGAGTCCAAGGCTTTGATTTTTTTTTAATTTTCTTTTTTTGTTTTATGTATTTGGTACAGGGTCTCACTATGCAGCTTGGACTTGTAGAGATTCTCCTGTTTTCAGCCTCCCCAGTGCTGGGATTATAGGCGTGCACCACCACGCCTAGACTCAGTCTCCAACTCAGCGCACCCAGGGGCAGGGCCAGCATGGCATGCGGGGCTGGGGATCGAACCCTGATCCTAGCGCTTGCCAAAGCAGATGCTTAGTCCGCTGAGCTATCTCACCTGTCTGAGTCCAAAAACTTTTATTTTCCAAGATGTAACATACACATTAACTAAGTAAAACTTCTGTCAAGTGAAGAAAACAATTACTCAATTGAAGTGGTTTGAGTCGTTGTGCGAGTAACACTCCTAGTTGACTGAGTTCTGGCTGTGTGACAGGAAGCAGGTTCACTTGCTAGCATGGATGACTAGGCTTTAGGCTTCTCAATTTGTCAATAAACCTCACCATGGAGATGCAACCTTCACCCATTTAACATAAAAGATTTCAAGACTTAGCCCTGTTAATGAAATAGCAACCCTCAGATCTAAGCTGAGGCTTCGGGGTTTAAATCTGGCAAGTCAGTAGGACATGATGTTTGCCAGTCTGGCCTCCGGAGCTTCATGGCTAGCTGCAGTGGACTAGTTCTGGTACTCTGTATTTTAACATTCGTATTACCTTACTTTCCCATCTATAATCTAGAGGAAGTAAGAGTTACCTATTCATAAGAGGATGTTGAATTCTAAATGACTTATTACACTGAAAACACTTAAAATCCTTCCCCGGCTGATGGCAAGCACTATTTCAAGTGTTATAGATCACATTGCTATAGATCATTTTCGTACGATGGCATATATTTAGCACTGTAAATTTTTATTGCCTACTTTCCCACTTCGCTTCGGTTCTAGAGTGTGCCGCCAAGTCGCTTTGTGCTCTTCACTCTCGGGTTACGCTGGCCCAAGGGTTCCGCAGACACTGGTCACTTTCTCTGGAGATCGAATCCCTCCGACACAAAGCTCAGGTTAAAACTGAGCAGGACTTTGCAGGTGTAGCTCTGTGCGCCCCAAGCAGGGAGATGAATGGATGAGGTCGCTGAGTACTCCTGGGAGGAAGGGGGCTCAAAGGGGCGGGTGAGCCTGAGCATCGGGTGTCCCCCTGTTACAAGGCCAACTTGTTCATCTGCCATCCTGGTGGAAGATTATATTGGGTTTTGAGGAAAGAAAGCAAATGGTAGAGTAACATCAACTAATTCATGGCAAGTGTTCTGTGTATTAGGTTCAGCAGAGACTTAAATAATAATAGGATGCAAGAGAAAGAAAAGGAAGTAGAGTTACATTTCAATGGCGTTGAATAGTAGCTCTGTTTGGGGAAGGTTATTTTATCTCCTAACGGTGCCAGATGTAAGACACAAAGGAAACATTCCTGGAGGACAGAGTGAGAAACAATGGCACGTCTTACACAGAGCGGTCCCTCAAACACCAGAAACAGCCAGAAGATTTGCTGCCTTTCACTGTACAGTATCCATTTGTTAACCATAAGCAGGAATCAGTGCCACAAGTAATTAGTGCAATAACTTCCACCAATCTCGGTCTGCTGCACTCTACAACTTGCTCTTAATATTAAATAAAATATTAAAATGCATGACTGTTTTTATACCATGAGCCTTAAAAATCTCACTAAGTTATTTTAATCAATATACTTGTTTTAAGTAAAAGCCATTTAATCTCCTGACTTATACATTAACCTTCCATTAAGTATTAGTGAAGAAGTTAAATGTACCTTAGTCAATAATGCTAATGCAGGAACTGTTGTATTACCTACGGAGAAATGCGTATTCATATTATGTTAAAGTGGCTATCCTTAACGATTAGCCATTATGTGTCAGGAAACTGATAATAAATTTGAAATATTCTCAGAGACAATGAATTATAATGTTGGGACTGAGTTCTCTGTCCTGTAATAATTTTGAAATGAGGTCATCTGCTTCTTCTGGTCACTGCCTTTTAAGGCAGTGATACTGAAGTGATGAAGACACCCTCCGTGACATCTCAACCCCACCTTGCGGTGTCACATCTTGGTGGCTAATAAATGAGGCTGCTAATTGAAACTGAGATGTATGAATCTTCCCCAAGGCCCCGTTTTAACAAGTTCTCTTGTTCTTGCGCGGCTTTCTGAAGCTGCCTACAGTAATATGGGTATTCTCCACCAGAACATTACATACCTTTGTTTATGCCTTTGAAATGAAACAGTGCCTGTTTTTATTCTCCTTTTCTGTACATTCTTATATTTCTTATAAAAACATGCCTTAAACTTTTCAGGCAAGAATAGCCTTTCCCTAAGATTCTTGTGCAAAATAATTTTTCTCTTTGCCAAAATCTCATTTTATGGTATGGTTAACAGCACAAATCCTAATGGATGTGCAGGAGAACATGAATGCTTTTGCCTTTCCATTGAGGAAAATCTTAATTCCTGTGAAGGAGCCGCTTCCTGGGCAGAGAAAGAAAACACGAAGATGATATTGTTTTGCCAGATATCACCCTCCACCGTTTCGATTAAAATGCAGGTACTTCCCCATCTCCATGAGTCCACACCCACAACCTTCTCCTCTGTGACTGTACACAAGTTTCATGACTTAAAAATACACAAGTAGGGTGCTGTCACTAATAAATACAAATTAATGGTTTATTGCTCATGTCTTTCCCAGCTCTAGGTGGCCTTCTAGTACTTTTAAAAGGAGATTATATTTTGAATATATTATATTTCGATATATATGTGTGTGTCACATTTATATACATATACATACACAAATATTTTCCATAAATTTAGTTTCTTAGAGATTGTGTGAACTCTTAATAGTCCACTAAGAACACATCTTAACCTTCTTAAGCAAGAATAGCCTTTCAGTTTTTTAGTGCAAGGGATTACAAGATAGAAATTAATGCTTAACCTGATCTTTAATAAAGTGCTTTAAATCTCATGGTACCAATTTTTACCTAACAGATATCCTGCTTGAAACTGTCTTAGAGTGGTTATTAGCTCAACAGTGCTCCTTTAATTCAGGGCAATCGCTTAAAATCTCAGCTCCTACCTGTGATATGGTATTATTTCTGTATAGTTCACATCATAAGACAAACAAAAAGTGCATTGGGGTTACCCTGTAAATGTTTTCATCACTTATTTGTCAAATATTATATAACTCCAAATTAGTAATTAGATTTTTGTGCATTATTTTAAGAAAATTTATATTAAACAACAAAGCAATTGTTTGGAGCACTCATAGCTCATATTTATCAGTATACAATACCATCCCATTTAATTTGGGGTATATAATTTTCATTTCATTACACCATTGCCAATAAAAATATTCTGAAATACTTGGAAAATTAAATTTGCAAATATTTTTTGTCTTTAAAGGAAAAGGGAAATTCAGTCCCTATACATATGCAAAGTATTCATAACCATGTCTCCTTTATGGAATTAACTCTTCAATAATCCATTGAACTAGTGAAAGCCTCACTTACTGAATGCTAACAACGTGGAAAGCGATTTCAAGCGTTTTCCACTTTTCCAGCATACTTTAGCCTCCTAACATCCCCAGAATACCTACTGCTTCTCCTTCTATAAAAGGCCCAACATAGTTCAAGTCAGAGCAAGAGTTTAGTCTCTCACCTTCCAACTCGAAGATGTGTGGACCTTAGCCCAGAACTGGTAGCTGGGCAGTGATTCCTGGGCCCACCTTCATTCAATAGCAATGACAGGTTGCCATGATAAGTTATGGAGAGAGGAATGATGATTATGTGAAATATTCTTTAACATTTATTTTTCTTTGTACTGAAGGACAGCTTTGATATAAGATAAAGTTACAAACATAGAGAACATTTTATGGGTGAATTAATTCAAAGCTATCTTTCCCCACTAAATGGGAGGGGGGAAAAAAGGCGAAGAGCTGCCCTGCAGCCTTGTGTTTGGCGGGGGATTTTCACTCAGCCTAACTCCTGCCGAGTCTTACAGCAATCTGGCCGTGTAGCTTCTCGGCACTGTGCTCACTCCTGAGAAGCCGGTGCAGATGACGAGATGGCAGGAAATCGGAGGGAGCCACCAACGTCCTCTGAAAGCCCCTGACACTGGGACGCACTGGCGGCCACCGCCCCGGCTGCCTTTCTCTGACTCCTTCCACACACAGTGGAAGTGGTGGCCGAGTTCCTCCAACAGTGGGACAGAAAACACAGGGCAAGAACGCCGAGCACTGAAAGATAAAGCTGCACACTTCACACAGCCCGTGGCTGAAATAAAGAGATAGAATTATGGGGGAAAGATTGCAAAATCCAGGTGGGTATTTAGATGAACCCAGACTCCTTTTTATTTCGACTGGAGCCTCGTCATGAAGTGCGATGAGGTGCTCGAAAAGTGTCAGGCGCGAGCAGCGCCGGCTCCCGGGCTACGTCAGGAAGGACAACGGAACAAATGACGCCTTCCCTTGACAAATCCGCACCTGGAACAACTGAGCCCATCCCCCCAAAAGCCACTAGCGTGACCGTGAGTGAAGGCTTTTCCATAAAACGACAGGCTTTCTCTCTACCGGAGACCTGAGGGTGGAGAAGGAAGAAGCACACGCAGACTATCCCCAGAATCGTGGCCTTAACAAACAGCGCCTGTCTTAGAAATTTCCTGAGCAAAAGTCGTGTACGGACATTACCTGAACTCCAAGCACTGGGCTAGAAAGTGAAACGAAATGACAATTCTCTGTAAATATCCAGGTACAGAGGGCTGGCGACATAGCTCGGCGGATTAAGCACCTGCCTAGGCAAGCTCAGTGGCTGGGGTTCGATCCCCCATCCTGCATGCCCCACGCGCATGGGGACTGGGGCACATGCCTGTAATCCCAATGCTGGGGGAGGCTGCAAACAGGAGCACCACTAGGAGTCCGAGCTGTGCAGTGAGACCTTGTACCAAATACAAAAATTATAAATAAATAAGTACTCAGGTATGTCCAACTCTTCAGAGATATGAAACTATGAGAAAATGTTTGTAAAGAGGACGATAGCTATTGACAGAAGGTTCCTGTGTTTGGACACCACAGATGACCTGTGCAGCTTCTATAAAGCCACAGATAGAAGATGATATGAATGCAACATTAACGACAGCCTTGTGCTTCGTCTCTTCCACTCCTACCTCCATCAACAGTTGTGAGTTTAACCTGAGAAATCCTCTGTGACATTAAACCAAGTTTTGACTGCGATAAGATGAATTACACTGAGGAAATTTATAAAAATATTAAGTTGAAGTGATGATTACATGCAGAAAATGATCAACAAGTTAAAGAATATGACTTTTTTTCTGAGAAACAATTTTTCGTATTGTACTTATCACCAGTAAAATTAGCAAATTGATGGTTTTTGATATTCATTCATTGTCTTCTCTTGGACAGTGATGTATCATTGCACTTCTGTTTCTCCTAATGAATATTTTGTTAAGAACATATGCTAATAAATTCTTCTAGTGACATCCCACTTGTAAGTTAAGTACTTTTGCAGGCTATATTGATTTTATTTGGATCTCCAAGGTATTATTTAACAAATGGAAATTCAAACCATGATACTTTAAATAGATGTTGAGATGATTTAAAGACATGAAAAAATTATATATATGACTTTTTATATCCCTTATTGGCATTCAGAAGAAGTATACCTATAAATTAAAGGGAAGTTCTACATAAAAGTAGAGTGCTGCAGAAAAAGAAAATAAAAAAGCTTCTGGTACACACTTATAATCCCAGCACTCCGAAGGCTGAGGCAGGAGGATCATGGTGAGTTCCAGCCTATCTAAAAAAAAGAAAATCAGCAGGTAGGTGTTCGTGTTCTCAGTGTAGGTGACGAATCTCTGCACACAATCGTATTGGCAGCAATCAGTATGATACCACAAGGTTCCACAATATTATGGAAGCAGTGGGGCTACATGGTGCGTTGTCCTCATCCACATCCTCTGAATTTTTCTCCCTGATCCTTCCATAGTTGCTCTCCTTTTCTAGTTCATTTTCTGAGTAAAAATAAAGATAAAAATTAGCATTGTCTTAACCCTTACCATTCTTTCAGAGTATCCCTCCCTCTCCTTACTTCACTAATCCTCCCTGTGTCCGCGCTCTTCCCAGCCCCAGAATCTTGCAGGAGCACCCATCATGCTCCACTCTGCTTTCTCTCAAGCCTCTTCTGTTTCTCCCGTCACTTTTTCACTGTGCTGCTAGCTGGCTCCCCTCATTCAGATCAGCTTGCAAACATTAGTCTTTTTCTTTACTTCAAGCCCATCATGGTAGAGGAACTACTGATAAAAACACTCAAGTTACAGGCAGGAGGAGCTTTGGCTTGGCTTCATAAACAGGAGCTCAATTCCTCTACTCAGGGAACATTTGTAGAGCAGCTAAACTTTGGAAAGAGAAAATATTTCCTGGCAGTCTCATCTCTCAGTACTTCCACTGGTCTTATCGAGTTTTAGCCTTAGGAAATAAATCATAGGATTTGCTGTCCATTGTTTTGCTGTGTCTGTTTAGCATTAATACTTGAAGAAACACCACCAGCACTTAAGGAAGACTGGGAACTATCCAGTCCCCCTTATCTTGGTGCCAAAGGGTTCCTAGCCTGTCATAGTCCAGATGCAATGAGAATTCATTTCTTTCCTACACCCTTCAGACGGGCTCCTCTCCTGTTCTCTATTGCCCTTTGCCTGCTGGACTTAGGTCACGTCTCGTAACTTCTCAGATGCAAAAATCCCTTCTTCACCCAGATATCACTATTTTCAACATTAACCCCTATGCCTTAGCCCTCATTCCTGTCAGTTTGAAAATGTGTTTGACAGTCTTATTCTTCGTTTCATGCCTATCGCTGTTTATGGACTATTGATACCAGTGGCCGCTGCAGAAGAGGAGGAAAGAGTTGCTTCCCATCAAGAAACACCGTAACCTAGCCACCTACTCGCTCCCCGTTGGAATCTCCTGCTCCATCTCTGTTCTCCAAATACGGTCCCCAGGCCTCCTGCCTTCCAGCACTCTCACCCCTGCAGTGTCTTCTATGACCACCGCTGCGCATGATGCCATTTTCCTTTCCCAACCCAATAACATAAACAGTAGAGCGCTCAGTATTCTGATGCTTATGTTAGCCAGCTGCACCCTTCAAACACCTTCTCAAAGTCAGGTCGGTCAGATATTTGCCCGTCTATTTTCACACCAGAGGCACCTACAGACAGAAAAATTTGCCGCAGTTGAGGAAATGTTCACCATTGTTTCTGATGGAGCAGACAGGGGACATGAAAAGTCATGAGCCTCAGCTTCAAGGAGTTTACAGTCAACAACTCTGAGGATGCCTGTTCTCATCCATTCCTGAGGAATACTGCTCCTTTTAAAGCCATCTTGGCATCTCAGGAAATAACCTTCTACTTGTCTGTAAAATAATTCAACCCGCTGTTTATGAGTTTAATCCCATTCAAGTTCTTTCCCAGAATTTTGCTCCAAGTTGTTCTCTTCAGATGTGTTGCAAGACTGAATTCCTTCCATCCACTTGTGTTACCAGCTTCTACTCAGCTACATGTTCCCTCTTTACATTCAACTTTTCCTTTGCTATTGACTTTTTCATATCAACGCATAATTATTTTTTGCTAATTTCCCAGTGTAAAAATCCTCCATTTTGTAGCTCATAGGAATTAGGTATTTAATGAAGAACAGGAAGCGTACAGCAGGTCCCCTCCACACCTTGCTTTCATTTCATCCTCATAATACCTCAGATGTGTAGAAGGCGTCATCATGCTCTCTACAGATGCTGACACAAGACACACAGAAGCAAGCCCCTGTCGAAAATAATAAAACCAAAATTCAATTCAGGCCTTTTCTACTTCAAAGATTTTTTACTTTAATTTTTTTCAACTTTAAATGATTTTAACCATTTTGATATTGTTTTCATTCTCTTCTCACAATTTCATCTCATTAATTTTATGTCAAATTTCTAGGACACAGTGCCCAGTTATTTACTGGGGTTTTGCTGGGAAGGTGATTTAAAATGCACCTTGCAGACTCTGGACAAAGGAGATTACCCTTCACACCTCAGGGGCCTCGTCCGATCCCTCCAAGGTCCTTACAAGCAAGAGCTGAGGTTTACCAAAGAGGTAGAAATTCCTCCTAACCACAGCATCACCTCCTGGTGGTGACCAGAGCACTTGTCTTCTTTTGCCCTTTGAACTTGCCATCCCCCAATAAATACCTGGCATAATTCTTTGAAACATACACAAACACACACACACACACACACACACACACACAC
>NDGM011177104.1:7517-20783 GCA_002564305.1 Octomys mimax | reverse complement strand
AAGAAAAAAGATGGGTCTCACATCCAAGCTGTGCACCTTGGTCCTAAACCCGATCAGGTGTTACGCAGGTAGGCAGGCTGTTACTCAGGGAGTGTCTGTACTGTCAGACTGTACTGCCAGGGAGGGGCCTCCCCAGCCATGTGAGCGGGAGCCACACGCCCATCCCCCCGAGACAGCGGAGAGGCACCCTGCTTAATGCTCGCCAGTAGCTCCCGGTCTGTCTGTCTCTCCACTGTCCTAATCTAGTTGAGGGCTCTGCAAGTTAAGTCGACCCTGGATACCTTTCCAAGGGACTGGTATGAACCAGTTTCCTAGGATTCTGAACCAGAGGAGCGTGACGGCAGCTCCATGCTGAGCTCAGGTGGCTGGAAGGTGGCTGGAGTCTCTGCGGCACAGGCAGACGCCATATGCGTGACCAGGGAAGGCCCCCTTGTGACCTGATGGGTCACACAGCTCTGAGCCAGCAGGAGTCCCCTGGGGAACGTGTCCGGGACTGAGCAGAGGAAGGGCGGCCAACACACTCCTGGGTCGTCTGGAGAGTGGTCAGCGTTGGACTGAAGTCTTTCCATGGACCAAGCCTCAGTGCTTCCCCACCCAGGGCAAAAATGGCAGGAGCAAAGGCCTCTCAAGTGTCCCCAGCACCCACACGGGTGGGTGCTCAGCATATGCCTGAGGAAGGAAGGGAGGGAGGAAAGGGCCGGGTGATAGACACTGCCTTTCCTGGCGCCTTGCTGACAGGAGGTGAGGGGTGCAGGAGCGCATTCCTGGGACCAGATCCCCCACACGGGTAGGCGTTCTCCCTCCTCCACGCCTCCCTCCCCCAGGAAAGCTGAAACACCTTGAGGCCGTGGCCAGGGACCAAACCCACAAACTCAACCAGCCCGAGACTGCCTCGATTCACGCTACCCACAGCCCCTTCCCACACAGTCCATTGCTTCTTGCCAATGACTGTGAAATAGGTGTTATTACCCTCTTTTCAGAGATGTGAAAAACTGAGGCTTAGAAACCACACCAGGCTGCTGGTGCTGGCACTGCAGGGTCTGAACACGGAAGCCCAAGGCTCCACATTCCAAATCAGACCTCAGGAAGAGGTGGGATGGCCTGGGGTCCACCACCGGAGGCCCCAATGCCCTTCCACGCAAGAGCAGGGGACCCGGTGACTCCGTAGGGGAGCCCCCATCCACCCACCTACCTCCCAGGGACCTGGCTTGAGCTACTGCACCAGCGGGCACCCTCATGGGGTCTGCACTGCGTCCCCCACTGCGTTCCTTCCCACCCAAAGCACACATGGAAGGCATCCCATCCCATCCCACCGCACTGACATCAACAGGACTTTGGCATCATAACCAAGAGGGACTGGTGGGTGTCATGCTGGCCCGTTTAGAAACAGCACATCAAATGGAAGGAAGGCCAGGGGGTTGAGCGGGCCTCCTGCAGAACACCTCCCAAGGGACCCATGCCCTGGTCACCTCCCTGGAAAAGGAACAGGGAAGGCAGAGCAAGCGCCCAATACGTTGTGCATGGCAGTTACACTTCCACCTGTTCACTCTGTGTCACCCTTCTGCACCTTCATCTGGCAACCAGTTAATGGGTTCACCTTTCCACATTCCTACTTCTCCTTTAATTTATAGGTCTTCAGAAACAGGAAAATCTGGTTAAACAAGAACCAAAGCAAAAGACCCAAAACACTTGACCTAGTTCTCACAGAGGGCTTGAAAGCATGGGACGTGGCCTTGAATAAGAGGGAAGATGAATCAATTGGAACCAGCGAGCCTGGAATAAAGAGTGAGCCCGGCTGGGTTACAGAAGCATTAGGGGGCATGCAGATTTTTGCTCAAAAGATGCCAAGGGCTTTGCCCACGTGTCGTGGGCAGAAACACACCCTGCGCTGCGCAGTGGGCGGCACCCGGCAGCAGGAAGTAGAAGCAGCAGCCCAGCCTTGAAAGACCCACGAGGGCGACAGATGCGGCTGCGAGTGACAGACTCCCGGAGGAGACACAGATTTAAAGAGAATAGGGAGAAACCAGAAAGCAGCAAATCCTCTGAGGTGCAGGGAAAGGGGTTAGATTTATAGGGTTTTGAGAAAAAAAGCAGAAAAATGTTACTCTAGATCGCTGTGGGCACAGGGGTCAGAGAGCAGAGGAGGAAGGCGGGCCGAGCAGATGTGCTCCAGAAAGGCGCCGGCGCCTTCCACGACGGCCCGCCGAGCAGGGGCGTGCAGACCCCCGCCGAGCAGGGGCATGCAGACCGCTGCTGCTCCAGGGGTCCCTTGGTTTTCCAGTAGAAATCCAAAGGCCTAAGGACATGGCCTGTTCAGAGGTTCCGCCTTGCCATGGGAAGGAGCCAGCCAGGAAACCTACTTTATTTTCTATATCCGTCCTCCTGGCTGGGTTTGTTACTTGTAAAGTCATGGCTGAAACGCTCTTTACTTCTCTGATGTGCCGCACCGCCTGTCCCAGCAAGAGTCCCAGGCGAGAAGGGAAAGGGCAGTTCCCATCACCAGCTTGAGGAAGACAAAGGTGCCTTGTCCTGGGCTTCAGCCCCAAGCCACCTCAGCTCCTTTCAGGGATGACCCCCAACCTGCCCTCAGGTCCGCACACTCAGCACCCAAAGGCTCCTAAGTCGGGGCTGGCACCAGTGCCGCCGCTCTCAGTGGGCAGCGCGGGGAAGGCATGGCGAAGTGCCCTTGTTGCAGAGGAGAGGCTGGCTCCCGCCTGGGGGAGGCCTGCCCACAGATGGGGAGCATGAGCTCCTGCCCTCTGCTCCCCTCCTTTTAGGATGCAGCATGTGATGCTGACTCTGCCCCCAGAACAAAGGACAGTGCCACAATGTCCAGCCCCAGCCAGGACCTCACAGAGGCCCCCAGGCCCACCTGTGGGCACCAGGGTGTGGGAAGGAGATGACTCCTGCCTGGGGCCCTCCAGCGTAGAAGAGCAGGTGGCTGGGTAACCAAGTGGCCAGGCCAAGCACCACCCGAAAAGATATCGCCTCCAGCTATCAGGGCACAGGGAGCCAGGCCTGGCACTGCGGGGACAGCTGCTGGGTGGGACAGGCAGCGTGCAGCATGAGCACCAGCCCGGGTCTGGGCATCCCAGTGCCTTCCTGCCCAGGCCACCTCTGGGGGACTTCAGGCAGAAAGAACCCAGGGACAGAAGGAGAGGCTGAAGCTGTTGGTAAAGGTGGAGTCGAGAGCCAGGAGTGAAGAGACCCAGTGCTTGATGGCATCTGCCTGCCCTCAGGTCCTCTGGTCTTCCCAGGGTCCTGAGAACAAACCACTTGGGCAAGTTCAAGCTGCAGGTCCCAGGAGCCGCGACCAGGAAGGTGCAGTAGTAGAGTGACTCACTGAACAACAGTCCCTTGGAAAGACATCCTACTACCACTTTCCTGACCCCTCTGAGGCTCCCCAAGGACAATGCCCACCTTGGGCTCTCAGATGGACATTTAGCTGATCACTTCCTGCTTGAGGGGCTCCTGCCCAGGGGAGGCTGCCACAGGGCAGGAAGTGAGGAACAGGCCCCTGGGCTACACTGTGGGAAGCTGCTTCCCCGCAGGAGCTGCAGCCGAGGGTGCGCAGGTGTGCAAAGGGGCCCAGGTGGTCCATCAACACTAAGCACCTGCTGGGACATGGTGGCAACCAGGACAGGTGAGGTGCGTGCTCCTCCGTTACCCCGAAGGAAGAGGCTGCGAAGGAGTAAGCCGGCGGCGGGGATGTGGCTCAGTGGTGGAGCCAGCCAAGCCTGTGTGAGGCCCTGGGTTCCAGCCTCAGCACAATTACCTCAATAAGTAAGCAAGTAAAAAGAGGGATTTTTAGATAAAATGGACTAACAGGGTAGGAGGAAGACTTTCTTCAGACATGAGGATCAGGAACTGCCTTTCTGAGAAGGTGAGATTTGAGCTGAGGCTTGGAGGAGGAAGGGGCCTAGCCCTGGCATGCACAGGGCAAGTGCAAAGGTCCTGGGGCACAAAGGAGCCAGGCGCTGCAGGGACAGCCACGGCTCAGCTTGGGAGGGAGAGAGGAGAGCAGAGCAGCGCTGACGGGCCTCTGCAGGGCCTGGCTCTGTTCCGAGTGCTCCGAGGAGCCATGGGAGCGTCTCCTGGCAGGGGAATTCTGTGATCTGGTTGTCGCTCGAGAAGTGGGGCAGGAGTGCAGCAGGAAGCAGCGAGAACGGCTGCTTTGTAGGTCAGGAACGGCTGTGGTGGACGGAAGCACACCACCTGGGCCTGCTGGCTATCACTGGGAACAAGGACAAGGACCCTAGGCTGGGCTGCTCCCCTCCCCCACGGCCTTTGGTCTCCTCCTGCCCAGGTCTCCTCCCAGCCGGCACTTGGTTCCCTTGCTCTTGCCACCCTGAAGGTCCCTGGGGGACACAGGTCCCCTGCCACATCTCTCCTGGCTCCTGTTCCTTCCTTTGCCTCTGGCTTCCTCAGAGGAGGGCCATTCTGTAGGCATAGACCTCGGGCTGCATAGGTGGTGGCCAGGTGACCGGGGTATGCGACTGGGGCACCTGCTCCTTGCAGCGACAGCCCACACCCGAGACAGGACAGTGCCAACTTCAGGCCCCGGAGTTTGATGTACACCGGCCAGTTCCCAAGCCTAATTTAGCAGGGAATGTCTGCACAAAGCAAGTCTTCTTCCTGCCCAGCTGAATCTTCCCTAGGTGCCCGGGATGGTTCTGCAATGGTGTGAAGGTTATGCTTTAAAATAGGTGTGAGGACAGGTCACAAGTGTGACCGGGCAGGGTCACTGCATTTTCATCGAGGATTTACTGTGACTCTTTATTCTTTAGGAGAAGACTTCTGCCACTCTTAGTTTCAGAAACCATCTGCCGCCCGTAAACTTAACTGATGCTGGATGCCTGGCTTCGTGACATCTGGCAAACAGGAAGGGGCAGCACTGTTTTACCCCCTGGCCACCTGGAGACGTTGGGAGCAACCACAGAGGCGGACGAACTTCACTACAAACTGGACCCTGGGGGAGTCCCTGCGGATCATCAGCCAAGAGAGCGCTGGATCTGGGACAAAACTTGAAGAGAGGGCGAGTGTGTTCCTCTCTGAATCTACTGCAAATTTGTTACTGGGTCCTCTGGGGCTTCCGGAGCCGTTCTTAATTTATTCTTTCCAAGATATGCTGGGTTTGTTCACATCAGTCAATCATCTAGAATAGCAAAATAGGCCACTGACCTGAAATAAGGCGCTTAAAATACGCAAATTACATAAAGCAGAAACCACTGAGGAATCTGCTGTCTTCCTGTTGTGTTCTGCAAAACTACAGCAAACTGGAGGCCCACTTAAGGACTCAGCGGTGCGCTTCTCCCGGGGTCCTCCCAGCCTCCACACCGTGTGACAGTGAGGCTGGAGGACACTGTCACTGGAACACAGGTCCCTCAGGCACCCATCCGACTCCAGCACGGCTCACAGAATCCCACCCCCTTCAGCCACACTTAAAAACACAGTGGCTAGATTTAGGTCTTGGTAAATACCTATACAGAAGCTTCTAACATGCCTGGGGTTTGGCGACCAAATGGGTCTTCGGGGTGGAGGTGACCTCCCCCTCCTCCCATCAGCCACCACAGCTCAGAACACAATGTATCAGGCTCGTAGAGGAGACAGTTTCCTTTTCATTATCAAAAGGAGAAGGGTTTTGTTAGCAATTATCTGGACCAACAACTGGTCAGTGTCAAATAGGAACAGGGCGTCTGTCCACCTCGAGTGTTTCTGGTATCGAGGGCCTTCTGCTTTGCTGTTTGCTGTTCTTTCTTACCAATGAACCTAAACAAAAAAACCTTGTTAGTGATCAAGGGTTTGTGGTAGAGGAAAAAGTCACTCTCCAGAGTGTGTGTGTGTGTGTGTGTGTGTGTGTGTGTGTGTTTAACTACTTCTCCTGACCTGAAGGAGAATGTTTTGGAGTGGTGTTTTTAAAACTTCCCTAACACTCTTAAATAGATTGAACGAAGATGCCATGAACGCGTGCTCTGTGGGCTTTCTACTAAAGGGGCGGGGGAGAGAGTGTGTCTCAGCCACACAACAGAATCCAAGCCATCAGTGAAAGAGTCTGTGCACCACAATTCTCCCCAGGGAGACAGAGCCAATATTACTTACACTAAACAAAAGGCCACACGGAGACAGTGTGGCTGACAGGTTCCGCTCCTACAGAACTTTCCGCTGCACAGCACAGTGCCCTCCACCTCCCCAGTGTCTCCTCCCAAGGCGTCAGGAAGGTCCAGGCACCGCTCACCAGCTCTGCATTGCACTGCCGAGTTCAGTCACCATGCATTCCTGCCACATGTGAGATGTGGCTACTGTGCCTCCACCCATAGCCATGGGGCCACCAAGCCACCAACTCCATGCTGGCCTTTCCTGCAGCAGCAAAGCAAGCAATCCAAGGCCCTTCCTTCTATGAGGACGAGTCCTTGTGAGATCTATCCTCACATCATCTTCCTCCTACCAATCTAGGATCGTATCTCCCCAGACCACAAAGGTGGTTGGCTCAGCGCTGTGTACAAGAAATATGCAAAACCAAAACAGCCAACTGCCTAGTAAGTGCCTGCCTTGGCTTCAGTTCCCTGAAGCCGAATGTGAGACTACCATGGCAAGCTGGAGAGCGGAGGCAAAGGCGAGCTTCAGGCTGCTTTTCATCCTGCTGACTTATTAGCTACGGATCCGGGTGGTTCTCCGGCGCTTTCCGCTCCATCGGCTGATATTCCTACTCACGAGAAGTCACATCTGTATAGATGCCTATCACGCCCATCCACTCTACACATAGTGTAAGTCAGGAGTATGTTCAAATTTTAGCAGCTTGTTTTTAAAAAGTGATGCAAACATGACATAAAACATATAGATGTATAGGAAACATAAACCTAGTACTGTACTTAATTCATTCTTATAAATGGCCCTTTCATAAAAACATAACAAATGCATGCATTTTTGGTGAGTTTAAAATCAGAGTAGCGCTTCATATTGTGAAATTTCTATTGTGAGTTCATCTATTTCCATAAAGGAAACGTATAATGATTTAATTGTCAACAGCACACAAGTGCTCTGCGGCAGGCAGCGCCTCCACCGATTAGCACTGGCTGGGCCAAGCGAGCTTCTGGAGCACTGAGACTAGAAACAGGCTCATCAGGATCTGCAAGTGTTCACTGGCCTAAAAATATCTTTTTAAAAAACAATTCAGAAAATTGGGTTGCGGGTTCCTAGATAAGGCTGTGACTCTCCCGTTCTGCGTGACAAGATAACCTACCGAACAAGTAACATGCTCCAGGTCAAGCGTACTGGCATAGCAGAGCTACTTTCAATGGTGGGGTTCTGGGTGAAGAATGGGAAAAATGCAGGCGAGGGGCACCTTACAAACAGAATCGTTTGTAAGGAAGAAGCAACGGTTACTTCCACACACCTTGATGGGAAACTGCCAGCAACTGCACCACAGACAGGATGCCCATTCTAGAACCGTCCTGAGCCCATACCATCTACCCTCCACGCCCATCTCAGAAGCGGTCACTGTCCTTGTCAGTGTGAGTGTGTGCGTGCAAAGAGCCACCGTGTTCCTGTTAAACGCTCACATTTAGTTCAGCGCGCCCTCTGGGGAGGAAGTGCCATGCCTCGTTAGTGCTCCGTAAAACATCGCAAGTCCCAGTCATCGGGCTGGCCACGGGGGCGGCAGAGGCCACCTTTGTCTTTCATGCTAGCCAGGAACCGGTTGGAAGGACAGCCAATGGCCTCGGGATGAAGACAAGTCCCTGGCTGCATCTGACAAGGATGTATCAGCCGCAGGCTCAGTGCCCCACGCCGGGGCCTCCCACCCCCAACCCAGAGGACAGAGCCCAGAGTGGGGGCGCCCACCCAGCACCTGCAGGGGAGGGAGGAGAGGGTGGATAGGCAGGATTGGGGTGGGGAGGCCTGGGTGCGCGGCTCGGACTCACCCGCCTGCATTATTATAGATGTTAATGGTTCCTCAGATCTGAGGAACCTCTTTCTTTTTTGCATATGAAAATTCCAAGTTGATAAAAATCCTGAAGCGGCAGCAACAGCAGCCACGGACTCCAGGCTCAGCGCTTAGCTGTGCCTCTCTCCTAGAACCCCTGCATGTCCTACAGCCCCCAGCCTGCTGCCTCGGGGACCAAAAATCAATCCGCACTGAGGAGCCTCTGCGGCTCGCAACAGACAAAGGCTTCCAACCAAGGCTGCCTGCGCTCCCTCTGGGAGCCTTCCCTGCGAGGGGCATCCGGAACAGGGCACAGTCTCCCGTGGTGACACCGAAGACTGAGTCCTGAGGAGGTCCTGGCCACTGCCCCGAGGAGGCAGAAAGGCAGGCACACCCCAGTAGCCCCCCCAACCACCCATCCCCTGTGCAGATCAGGAAGCCCTGCGGTCTCCTACCCAAGTTCCCTCCTGACACAGCCACCCATTGGTGGCTGGTCCCCAGGAACCACAGGACAGCTTTCCAAAGCCTCTTGGGTCAGGGGTGGGAGGAAGGAAAGGAGTAGGCAGAGAGCGGGCGGAAGCAGGGATGGGAAAGAAAGGAAGGGAGTAGCAAGCAGCCAGGGAGGAGTGGAGCAGGAGGAAGGGGAGGCAAGAAGCAGGTTCAGGCCCCTCCAAGGTGCACGGCTAACACCAACCACAGCTGCTTTGCTCCCAAGGCAAACGGTTTTACTAAATCAGTGAAAAGATTTTTTTAAAGGCCTTGAGCCAGATTTACTCTGAATACACTTTAGAAACACAAAGCCCAACTATGCAGTGCTCTTGGTGACAGGGCCAAGGAACCCTCCACCTGGGCCAGCCTCTCCCAAGCGTGTGGCAGGCACTGCCCTGCTGGCAGCTGGTGCACCCCACATCACACAGCTTCTTGAAAAAGCCAGCTGCTATTCGCTGGCACAGCACATGCAGAACACAAGAATCCTGCAACCTGTGATCAGTCGATCCTTGAGACCATCCTGGCTTGGGGGACAGGTGATGAACTTTTTTGATATTCAGGGTCTTCCTCCTTATCAACAGAGCCCCTAAACTAAAGGCTTTTGTTCCAGATGTCTTCCAGGTGTGGGCCCAGGAACTGTTTGTGAAGGCGCCTTCATAGTTGACCAATAGTCATGTTCAACGTGCCTGCTGTGAATTTTAATTACGTTAGTTACTCCTCCCTAGTTCTTCTTATTGGCAACCTTGTCTCTCTCACCTTTATGATGAAACATGATTAGAACCGTGACTATTTTTCAGTAAACCAGACTGGCATTCCTAGCATGATTCCCAAGCAGGAAGAATGAGCCACTCAATACAACGGCCGCTGCAACAGAAGGTGCAGGCCAGCGAAGATGGGGCTGCTTCTTATGCAAGCATCTCGGAACAGTGCTCCTAACCTTTCACCCCGGACTCCCCTCCATCCATCCAGGAGGGTAGGCTCAAAGGCAACCAACTTTCAGAATAAAGGGCCTTTGTAGAGCAAGGCATACCCTTTAGAGCAGCTGATACACTTTTTAAAAACTGGCTTATAATAAGCAGCTGAAAAAAGTTGCTCCACAAGCTGCTGAGCACTTCAGGGTCTGCTTAATAAGCGTGAATGTGGCACAAGCCACAGGCCTCCAGATTCCAGTAAACCTGGGGAGAGACAGTCTGACAATTTGATCCACATCAGGTAATTGCTCGGGGCATGGACGGTCCGGGAGGGGACAGTGGCGTGTAGTGCAAAGGCCTGGGAGTGACCTTACTGCAGAGACGGAGCAGTGATCGTTTCTAGGTTTGGCCAACAGAATGAAACATGTCAGTAGTTCTTCCAAGACAAACACGAGCAAGGCTTTGCTGCCGCCCCAGCCTTCCTCCCTCCGCAGCGTCAGGGAAAGGCGGCGAGAGACCGCAGTGATGGAATCGCGGGGTCCGGCTGCCTTCGCAGTCACACACGGCACCAGGGTGGTATCTTTGCTCTCTAGCTAATTATTTACCCAGATCAAGCCTGGAAAATCAGCTCTCTCCAGGAGGTAACTGAGCTGAAAGGTTCCTTTCACACAGACATGATGGCCTGGTGGCTGGCATCTCGCCCGCAGGCCAGGGAGCCCTCGTGGGCAGTGTCAGGGAATAAACACCCAGAGCCACGCCGGCTCTCATTCATTCTGGGCAGGTACTGATCTGTGTTGAAGAAACCAGGCAGGAAGAGAAATCCTGAGATATGGGGGCCCACTGAGTGGAAGGCCCTGGAAGACACTGCTCCTAAAATGAATTTTGCGGGATGAGGAGATGGAGAGTCTGTGAGGACAGCAGCAGTGCGCAGTCCTGGGCACAAACAAAGCAGGCGGCTCTATTGTGCTCACGCGTGTGCAGGCGCTGCATCCTCCGGGGGCTCCCGAGACAGAGCCCCTGCAGGAAACACCTCTGTGCCGGTCGACCAAAGCCCTGAAAACACAGACAGCCACCGCCCCCAGGGCTCCCCAGAGCCCCCCGAGTTACTCCCTAGACTCCACAGAACACAACGTTGAGAAGATCAATTTAAATCAATGCCGTTCAGATGCACCTATTTTTAAGAGCTCTCTTCAAGGCGAGGCTGCACTGAAACGCTTTCCACTCTCTAATCTGCTTTCCTAGCACTGCAAAGCTACTGTCACACACATGCAAATTTTAAATGTGTCATCAGGCCCTGATGGGACAGATCACCTTCGGATTCCTTTATTTCTCACCACTCACAGAGGAACATGGCTGCCAACGACCTGGCGGGGCTGGGTCGGTCACAAACACACCCGTGACACTCAGGCGCAGCCACTGAGCGGTGACAGCCTTCACCCACCAGAGTGAGGAGATGACTTATATGTTTGTGGCTGGCACTGCCAATTAGGCTGTGTTTCTTCTAACATTAAAATCCATTTGTATTCTCCACATATTCAGCTACCTCTTCACGGTACAGCTTCTCAGGCAGGACTGGAATTCTAAATCCGTCCTGGGTGATTAGCCCGCTGATTTTTAAAAATGAATTTCCCTGTTTAAAACTCCCTTTTTTTGACAGCTGACATTCTAGCTTACAGCTTGAGAGCCTGCAGAGTCTGCTCCTGCATTCAACCCTCAGCCAGACCACTTTCTGCACGTGCGAGGGGCTCTGCAATACTTTCAAGGTGCTCCTGTGGAACACGGGCACTGGAGGGCGGCCACCGCCTTCAAGGAAGGGCCCCCATCAAGGCATTATCTGGAGAGTAACGAGTAGAGGTGTGTTATGTCTCTGTCCTTCTTGCCACATCACAGGGGCACATCAAGTACTCTACAAACTATTAATAGGATTTTGAAGAGGGTACAAGTTTAAGCAGTTGGGACTATCAGGTCAGCCCTATTTCTAGTACAGAAACCACTGCCCAACTTGTAAGGGTGAACTACAGACCTATGGTGGCAAGCCTACGGCAGGTGTACTGCGGCCAGCTGTCTGTTGTCACCGAAAGCTCTAAAAGATTCGCCACCACTGAAACAAATTCATACTAGCAGGAGAAAAGAAAAGCCCTATCATCTCTCATGTTAAGAAACAACTGTATTACAAAAAGTAGCCTACGTTATAGTAATAGTTATTGGCAGAACAAATGTTAATTATAGACAATTTCCTGTCTGGCACTTTGAAATGTTTAAGTGGAAGGCAGAGAAACTTCTGGTTTCCAAAGGAGGCAATAAAATTCAACTTCTGCCACTGCCATTATACAGAAGATGGGCCACAGTTTCAAATGTAGGCTGTTAATCCTCTACAGGAAATGTTTCATGTAGTGGTTATGATTAAGAGAAAATTTCTTACGATACCTGGGGCATTCCCACTGCTCCTAGGATTTGCAGCTGTTTACACATGTGGAGCAGCTGTAGGCCCCAACCACTCCTGCCTTTAAGCAGACCAAATCTTTGTTCTCAGCCGCTAAAATCTCGACCAGTCCTTTCCCTTCTTGGGGCTCCCTGCTGATCCCTGTCTTTATTTCACACGAACCTCTAAGATGTAAGGTGCATTCATGGGTCCATAACCCTTTGCCTGATAGACCAAGCCAAACCTCCCTGGCATGGGAGAGAGGCGAGAGTCCCACTTTAGGACCAACTTGGCTAAGGAGTTGGGACGGTCAGGGGGGCAGTCGCCTTGAAGGGCAAAGGCTGTGCCATCAGCGGAGGGCATTCCTGCAGTAGAGTGGGCCACTCAGCACCACTTGTCTGCCGACCCGATGCCCTGGCCCCACCTCCCACTGCCCTCTCTCAGATGCTCACCTATTGACCCTCACGTTGTCATGGCAGCACGAGGAGTGGCAGCAGCACTACCCTCCACGGTGAGTCCAGCAATTAAAGCCACTGACCATCCATGTCTGAGCTAGGTGTGGTGGCGCACGCCCATAACCCCAATCCCAGCACCTGGGAGGCTGAGCCAGGAGGACTGCCGTGCCACACAGTGAGCTCAGGGCCAGCCTGAACAACCTATCTGGACAGCAACCATAACATGGGCCTTCCTAGGTTGTCCAAGCTGGCCTTGAGTCCCTGGGCTCGGTGATCCTCCTGCCTCAGCCTCGTGAGCGGCTGGCCCACAGGCATCCTCTATGCCTGTCTTTATTTTCAAACACAGGACTCAAGAGTTTCTCCCAGTACAGGCAGCGCTCCAGGCTCAAGGGCTCACTCTTGGTTTTGCAAGAGGGGCTGGGATGGAAGGTACACTGTGAGAAGCAGAGGGACAGAAGTAGTTGTGCCCTGGGCAGACGCTGGCTGCTCTGGGGACCCTCTGTGTTCCCTATACCTGCCTGGGAGGCACAATCTGTGATGTTTCCAGAACGGGGTAGGGACTCTCCAGGCTCACAGTGGCTGGGCCGCCCAAGAGCCTTCTTTCTGCCTCTCTGGGAGGTCCACAGCGGGGACACTTTGGCCAGGATGCACATTCCCCTCCCTGCCTCCACGCACAAGAGCCACCCCTGTGCCCAGCGCTGGACAGGTCCGCAGTTCCCAGGAAATGGTGCCCTGGGTCCATGTGGAACCCAGCGCAGCAACAATAAATGAAATGATGAATCACGGCCGCTGCTGAAGCTGGGCTGTAGCAGGGCCTCACTCTCCTTCTGGCTTGGGAGCCTCCTGGAGCTGTCTGGCATCTCTGCCTCCACTTCTGCCCCTCCTCAGATGCAAACTACTCCCTGCCTGTTCTCCCTCACCAAGCCCGGGCCCATGACCTGGGTTCCCACTGCCAATGGGTCGTGGGGTTGTGCATCCTCAGCCTTTGTCCAACCAAGGTGCTTGATTTCCATCCAGGGTACAAACTCAGCCCTCCCACCCCCAGCACCCCCCCTCCAAGGCTGGCAG
>NDGM011177101.1:0-14401 GCA_002564305.1 Octomys mimax | reverse complement strand
ATTAAAAAAAAAAAAAAAAAAAAGGAAAAATATCTGGGGATGTAGCTCAGTGTGAAGGTCCTGGCTTCTATCCTGGGTACTGAAAAAAGAGAGAGAAAGAACTTCAGATGACTCAGCCCATAGTGCGGGTCCCGAGGCATCTTGGCAAAAAGCAAGGCAGAGCAGAGTTGCTCAGTTCATGGCACCAGAAAGCAGAGCAGTGAAGTTCCACTTTAATGGCAGTCAGATACCCACTTATTGTAATAGTATTGTGGATTAAGTGAGACAGGACATGTAAGTCAAGAGCAAAGACCAATGCCCTTTGTTCTGGAGTTGTAATACCGAGACCAGCATTAGCAATTGTAGTATTAATAGTTGTTGGTTTTTCACTGAAGTGTATGTGTTTCTCCATGACAGAGGAAGAAATAGGAGCAGGAGCTGATCAGAAGACAGATCAATCTGAGCCACTATCTCTCATGTGGTCCCATCCATGTGACTGCCCTAGGTGATGTTAACTGGGCTCTGTGCTTATATCTCCTCAGCCATGCCTCCTGCTCATTTGTTTTCTGAAAACTTATCTCAAAATGCATATTCCCCAAAGAGCATTCATACTTATTGTGAGTTGCTTGGACTGGAATTTATGACACTGCCAAGTGTTTTGCAGAGTTTCAGCTCACCCAGAAAGACTTGGGCGCTTGGATGCCTTCTCTTTTATCTGTCTCTGCCCATCAGATGAGCCATAGGATGCCCTCTCTGGGAGGAATGACTTCAAAAAGCTGTCTGGGTGACACTTCCCTTAAACAGCGTTACAGTGAGTCAGAATCGCGCACACGTCATTCCTGCCTCTAACGTGAAAATTAAAAGCAAAGATTGTTGGCAAAGTGCACTGTGGCTGTTATAAGAGGCAAGAGGCCATTGTGAGAGTTTTATGCTGTTTAACTGATCTGATCTCCCCTGAGAGAGCCACAGACTCCTGTGTAGACAGAGGGGTAATGACCACCAGGTGAGTCACGGCAGAGAGAAGACAGAGCTCTCAGGCCCCGACCTGAGTCTATTCTAGGAGCGTTCCCCAGGTGAGCTCCAAGCTGCATTGTCCTGTCCCTGCATCATCTGTGAAAATCTCTCTCTAGGTCTTCTCTATTGTTTCTCTGGAGCTTCAGGAGCTCATACACTGGAGATAAAGAATAGACACTCACCTGTCATTTGCGTTCAGCAGATGGGGAAACTGAGGACAGAACAGGAAGTGAATGCCTCAGTAGAACCCAGGTGTTGTGCAGGGAAGTGAGAAAGTGTCCTCATCCACTTACAGAGGCCTGTATTTTAGAGAGGACATCAGGGACGAGATATTTAACTTTCTTCATGTTTTAAGTTTCCGGCATGAGCTCCTAAAAACTCACAATGATGAGGGGAAAAAAAAAAAAAAAGAAAGAAAAGAAAACACAGCCATCCTCTTCGTCAGCAGCCAAGTTTGGAAAACATCATCCATATTGGCCTCCGAGATTGCACAATGGCAAATATCTACATCTGCAGCTGCCTTTTACTGAGTTCTTTCCAGGAGGGAGTCACTTAGCAATTTTTCACACCTTTTTTACTTTGTGAGACAGAATGTACAAAGCAAGTTTAGAATTCAAGACAAATGCTTTTGAAAAACAAAGCTGGATCTCTTCCTAGCACCACAAATAAGACTAACATTTAAATAGATTAAAAGCTTAAATACATTCTAATTTTAGAATTGGTGTGAGTTATCTGTTGCTAAGTAACAGACTACCCCAAAACAATGGACTGAGAAAACACGCATCTTCTTTTCTGTGGGTCAGGGCCCCAGGTGCTTTAGCTGGGACTCCCAGTGTTCTTCTCGCAGGCTTTGAACACAGTGGTGTTGGCCAGAGCTTTGGTCAGCTCCAGGCTCTGCTGGAGGAGGATGCTCTTCCAAGTCTGTGGAATTACTAGCAAAACTTTGCTCCCTCAAATCCCAGCCACGTGAGCTATCTGACATAATAGCCTGGTTCACCAGTGTTCACAAAGACGGCAATACAGTCAGCTAGCAAGTAAGACATCGCCTCCTTATCTGGCCATGCACTAGTAGCTCCTTGTCTTTGATGTATTCCATTAGATAGAAGCAAGTCACTAAATTCAGCAAAATCCCCTCGAAGTGAAGGGATTTCACAACTGTGTGAACAGTTGGAGACAGGGCTCTTTGGGGACCCTTCAGAGTGTGCCTAGCATGGAGTGGCTCAGCTAGAAAAGAAGATGAGAATTTCTATTCAACAGCAGACACCTTGTTAATAAACAATGAAACAGAAGGAGAAATTTGTGACGTCAAAAATGAAGAAATTTCTACAAAACGATAAGAAGAAGGCAGAACCCTAAAAAGGGAAAAAAGAAACACAGATGATAGATGATTTACTAAGGAGATTCAAAAGGCTAATTAACAAGCAAATAGGGCAGGCCAGATAGCTCGGCAGATTAAAGCACCTGCTTAGGCAGACGCAGGGACCAGGGTTTGATGCCCAGCTTGCCGTGCCAGCCCTGCCCCCAGGCCTGCTGAGATAGCGATTGAGTCTTGGCATGGTGGCGCCCCTGTAATCCCAGAGTGTGGAGGCTGAAAACAGGAGAATCACTATGAGTCTGATCTGTGTAGTGAGACTCTGTAGACCCTGTACTAAATAAATTTTAAAAAGCAAATAGAGATGTTCACATTTCTTTGTAATTAGAAAAATATCATTAAAAGGTGACAGTACTTTACACCTTTTCCTGGGAAAGTAGAGAGCTGGATAATGCCACATATTGATAGGGACATGGGACTCTTGTCAAGGCTAGTGAAATATAGATTGAAAGAACTGGGCACCTTAGTCTAATTTAATATCCACACAGGTCACCAGCCAGAAACTGCTGCTGGACACATATTGCAAAGATGCTTCCAAATAAGTAAGAAAAGGACCCTTCTTTGCAGCATTGCATACAATGGTAGAGAGTTGGAAGAGGCCTGGGTGCCCTCTCCTGGGAGAACAGGCAGGAATTATCAAGACTTGTGTAAAACCAGAAGCAACATGCTGTGTAATTTGCAAAAAGCAGCACAGGTGCATGGGAACATGGTGTTTCATGAAATGAAGAAGATACAGAATGAGGTTAGTTGCTCAGTACCATTTCTATAAATTAAAATACATGCAAACCAAGCAAAATTGCGTCTTAAACAAAACTCAGCAGTTTCCTTCAGGAATAGGAGAGGTAAGAAGAGGCACAGAGGAATAAACACAGGCTGCCCTGGGAATGCACAGAGAATTCCAGGAACTCCAACAGACACCAAAATCCATGGATGCCAAAGACCTTGTATGGAATGCCACCATGTAACTCACACACATCCACATGTATCATGGAGATCATCTTTAGGTTACTTAGAACACTTCACACAACACCTACATATCACTACACTCTTGAGGAGTCAGCGCAGATGCACTGGGTACACAGCAAATTCAAAGTCTACTCTTGGCTGTTGCCACAATTTTTTCAAAGCATTTTTGAGTCATAGATCTCAGGATGAATAACCCATGAATGTCAAAGGCTGACACAGGATTACATAGAGACCAATGACAATAATTCTGCAGACGGAGGAGTATGAGAACTTACGGCCTTATACTGAAAGGGAAAAACTCCAAGAAAACACAGCAAAAACTTGCTACCGCACTCTCCAGGTCATTTGTTGAGTTGTCACTCTCTTATTGGCCTGCACCCCATCTGATCTGGCCTAAGTGGGTGTTGGGCCAGTTCATTTGACCCCAGTATTCCTTTTCCACATTAGAGCTGTAGTTCTGTGGAATTCTAAATTCCACAACAGCTAGAGTTTGTGGCCTTGGCATTGATTTTGGAAATATAGCTTGTAATAAATTGACACACTGACTTTGACGATCTGCTGCTGCTATTGTTGTTGTTATTGTTGCTTGCTCAGGAGTCTCATTTGTATGTTTATGTTGTACACGTGTGTGTGTGTGTGTGTGTGTGTGTGCATATGTCTCTGTTTGTGCATGTGTGTGAGCACAAGTAATCAAATGCTAATGGCCCTTCATGAGAATGAGTGATTCTCGGATTGGTACAACTTTCAGAGTTACTCAAAGGGTTAAGTGGACTCCACATGAACTCGTATGTGGCTAATAACTTGTCTAAGACATTGAAAATGTTCCTTGCGTGTTTATTTATTTTATTTTTCTTATTTTTCCAATTTGTATTTATTTTTCCATTTTTCAAATAGCCTATGCTAGTGATCAAGATTACACAGGAAATAAACTTTCGCTTAAACCAACAAAAGGGAGGTATGTGGTCTGATTTGTGGGGAAGCACACACAGACATGGCATCCAGCTTCCCAAAGAGATTCGAGTTTCAAATATTATCAGCACCTGGCAGAATGGGACGATTTTATGTAAATGGATTCATTATTATTAATTTCTGTCAGTGCCGAACGATTTATGAGCTGCTTTTCGAATGCTTCATGAATCAGAAGGAAAAATGTTCCTTAAAACCAGCATCGATAAATAACAACTTTTATTCGTGGATCCCGCCCATGGTGTCTTTTATCTTCACGAAGGATGGAATGGAAAGAGCAAAATCACTGCAGCGGTGGGGGTTGGGGACAAACAAGGAAACAAGGGTCAACGAATTGAAGAGGGGGTTCTTGAGACAGCATCTGTGGGCTGTGGAGTGTGACTGGCTGCGATTATCTCTCTGGTGCCTTCTCTTCCCAGGGGTCATCTCCACCTGTCCTTCTGGTCTCATTCTTCTGCAAACACAGGCTGGATGAAAGTACCTTCTGACTTTGCCAATTGCAAATGAGCTTTAGCAGATACCCAATCTCACAACACATCTTTATTTGGCAATCAGGCTTTGACCCCATCATTGCAAAACGGACAATAGATAAAGGCCATGCAAATTAAATGACAGACAAAGATACTCTGGGTCTCATGGCCAGAATGACTCTTATAGGGCTGCTGGCTTGCGATGTGAAAGCAGGAATTTAGGGGCTATTAAATAAATATTAAGTCTCATATTTCTAGAATGCAAGGAAATAGCCATAGGGGGCTCTTTGGCTCCAATTTTATAATATTGCTGTATTGGCAACTTCTGCCAATTAGAAATGATGGGAGTGCCGGGGATATAGCTCAGTAGTACAGCACCTGCCTGGAAAGCCCAAGGTTCTAAGTTCGATTCCTGGTACCTATAAAAAAAGGGGGAAAAAAAGGATTAAATCTTGCTGGATGGCTGAAGTAGATATTTCAGGTTTGATAACTATCGAACAGACAAACCCTTGGGCCTGGGGAGGCTTTCCCTGCATTGCTACACACAAAGCATCCCATACTATTCTTAGACAATACTGTCACCTTACCAATGGTCCCAAGACTTTGACAGTGACCTCTAGGTCTCTCCTGGAGCTTCCTATCCAAAGCACAATTCCTTCTACCACCTCTAGATGAACCACAAGCTAGTAAGGACCCTTAGAGACTTGGAAGGCCACTGGCAGTCAGCACTGTTCTCCAGAGATGCCATAAACTCAGCTACAAATAATGTAAAGCAGCCTGAATGTGCAGGGGGATTACTGCTGTGGGAAGAATGCAAAGCCATCTTAGACCTACTTGGTGAGGACAGAAGGCCAGAGATAGGAATAGCTAGTTGTAGGCTACCTTACCTGCCAGCTCACTTTATCAGCTTTGGCCAAGAAATAATTATAAGATGGCAGCCATGAATCTGCAGTGCCTTCTGGGCCTTGCTTTCACATGACTCTCCTTGGGAAGCCGCCTCACGGTGTAGGATTTTAGCACTTCAACATATTCATTTTTAACGCAACTACTTAATCTAGCATTCAACTGCAAAAACAGGGATTGGTTTCAACAATGAAAGACAAATTAGAAAATCAGTTGTTGGAGTCCTGAAAGGTCATAGGGAATTCCCAAAAGGATGCCTTACAACAGGTTGAGTGAGCCTTAATTCTGTGGAAACATAGGGTCTCACAGCCATAGTTAGTTTTCTACATTTAACAAACTCTTACCTCTTAATCTTGCTGTGAACAAACCGTAAGAGTGCCTTAAAAAGCAAATAAATGAATAGATAGCTTTATTTGGTTTTGTTTTGTTGTTTTGTTTTGCAATGAGTTAACCTGTGCACCATTTCTGGGCAGTAAATGAACACCGCTCTTCTTATTTTAAAGGAAGAAAAACTGAGATACAAAGAAGACAATTATCCTAGGAAGACAGACAGAAAATTGGAACCGAGTCAAGACAATAACCTTGTGTTCCTGAATCCTCCTTCCAGAAATGTATCCATTTAGTTGTTGAGGGCCTTCTGCATCCCAGCATTGCCCTGGGCTGGGCTAAAGGGATGTAGCCATCAACAGAAGCAATAAAGCCCCTGCCTTTCCCCAAGGGGCTTACACTTTATGGAAGAGATGATGGTGTTAACATGCTATCAGGAGACAGAACCAAGCAGTGGAGAGTTGGGTATTTTTGTAGAAAACTGGATGGTCAAAGAATATGTTCAGTCATGAAAGAATCAAAAGAGTCCAAATAGAGGAATAGCACTTGGCATGAGCCTGGTACAGTCAGGGGACACACAGAACCAACCCTAGCCAGGAGAAGGCTAGAAACAAGCTCAGAAAAGCAAGCTGAGTGACAACATGTGGTACATCTGGCATCCCATAAGGACTTTAAATTTCATTCTAGATGCCATGGGATAATTTGTTAGATGAGTAACTAGGAAGGTTAATTTCAATTACTTTATTACTGTGGAACTTCATCGAAGAGAACACATTCTTTTAGAAAAATGGGAAGAAACATATTTTCTCACCATATTGGCAAGTCTAGTCCTCAGGAAGAGAGAGTGGATTGGCTGTCACCAGGGGCTGAGTAAATCACCCCTCGCCTTTAAATGTTTCCTCTGGTCTGCTTGCTCCAGCCTAAGCCAAACCTCTGTGCTACTTAAGACACCAAAGATTGTCCAACTTTGAAAAAGTAGGGGCTGAAAGAAAAGGCATTTGGGAATTAAATAGATGCTTCAATCAGTTGAACTTTTATGTAGATTGACTACAGTGAAAAATTAAAGCTTTGTGTAATCCAATAGAGTAAAATCAAATGCCCCAAATAAATAAATAGTTGTCTTTTTTTATTAGCTTTCCATCACCCATGGATCCATTTGTATGTTGCACTGTGTCACCTTGCCTTTCATTTGCGATGCTGTGCCTGAAAACTGTTCTGTTTATTTGAGCTGAGCAATCAGGCTTAAATGTACCAATATATATTGTTCTAAAGTGTATATTTTTTTCTACCAAAGACGTAGTGACTACTCCTTTTATGGGAAACCAGTTATTAATCCAGTAAGTCTGCATGAATCAATATCTTTGTGAAATGACACCATGTTCAAGTTATTTTATGTTATGTTGATGGTTAGCTAATTTTGGAATGGAGACATTTCTTCTAGAAACAGACATCGTATAATTTAGTGGTGAAAACGTCAATCACTATAGGTTGTATGTCTTTGTCCGGGCAGAAGAGGGCAGATTTATTGAAGGAAATGCAGCTATATATTCCTTGCCATACTCTGACCCAAAACATCCATTTTGCTTATAATTTTGTTCAACGAAATGACATCAACTGCAATCACTAACAGAAGACGATGCCAAGAGCCATCGTTCTAGGGTTTTGACTCAACAGCTCTGCCGCAGGATAAAACCATAACAGTGTCAACTTCACCCGAAGGATAGTGCTTTGCTCTGTTGGTAATAATCCCCAGAGGAAAATGTGTATCACACTAAGACAGTTTGCAAAATCTCATCTCCAAAACACACTTCAGGGTGACTACAATCTCCTACTGCCAAGACGTTGGGGTAGGTGACCAATCCATGACCACAGCCCAGGGTATGAGCTATGCATTCTTCATCTATCCCAGTGATTTCTTCTTTCCCTAGACAGTTCTCTTTCCCTATCTCTCTCATCTGGCTGGTGATGTAGGACAAAACAAAAGGTATGAAAAAAAGAGGAAAGAAACAAACCTAATGCACACAGGAAAGTGAGGGGGAAGGAGAGAAATAATATGGAGGCTCAGATATGGCTATTGCTGCTGACCAAGGAAATTCATTACATGCTTGGATTGAGAGGCATTTTGCTATGAGGCAACCATTGTGTTTTAACCAGAAAGAGTTCCTCTCCAGAGTAAACCAGGAAAGCATTCCTTAGCAGTGTAAGGAATTTCTCATCTAAGCCAATAGTCAATAGCAAAATTAACCGTGAAGTAAACATAAAGGCCTGTGTGGTGGGTTGCTCCACTCAGGGCCCCAGTGAGTCACAACTCTCACTGCCTTCATTCACCCACGCTGACCCTGGGCTTGTTCACTTGGGTTGCTTTGGCTAACAGCTCATCAGCAGCCATGACAACAGTATGGGGGCTGCTCTGTGGGAACACTGGCTTAGAGAAAAATGATAGTGGGTGCTGCTTCTGCACTGGCTCTTGAAGAGGCTTAAAACCTTTTCCATGTGTTATCTCATTTATCTTTACAAAGCCTCCTGAGAATTAACTACAGCCATAACACCCATTTTACAGATGAGGAAATTGAGACAAAAAGAAGCAAGGGCCTTGGTGAGGGTCATAGAACTGCAAGGACCTGAGGTGTACATGACCAGAGGGAGCTTGAGTTTAGCTAACATGACAGCTCAGTGTGAAGAGTAATCCCTGTACCCCTCTGTATGCTGCAGGTCTCCCCAGGACAGTTGTGATTCCATCAGTTAATGAGTGTGAGGACCTTATTGTGTTCAGGCAATGGAACTGGTAAAACTTTTCATCTCTTCATCTCCTTCTCTGATCCACTCTTTGGATTCTTTCTTTTTTCTTTTTCATAGTCTTAGAGATTGAATCCTGGGCCTTTGAATTGAGCTACATTGCTAGCCCTTTTCATTTTCTTCTTTGCGACAAGGTCCCACTAAGTCACCAAGTTGTCCAGGCTGGGCTCCAATTCCATTTCTCCTGTCTCTGGCTCTCAGAGTCCCAGAATAGAGGCATGCACCACCACACCTAGCTCATGGGGCCTTCTTCTTACTACTCCAAATGAATACACCAAACATCATTAACCAAAACCAGGTGAACTAACACACACCTCAAAGGACAGGTACGGCTATTGGTGTCTACAAAAGGTACAATGGTGAAGACTGGAGGGCTCTTTCCTGAGAGTTCTGAGGGATCTGAGGACACCCACATTGCATAGTTGAAGGAGAAAATGCCTTTTATTTTTGCCTAATGAAGCATATTTGAAATGAGGTTTGGGTGCCTGTCGGTCTTTTCTCAGTACTTGCAGTGGTGTGGCCCACAGAGACGCTTCACAAGCAAATCCTTCATCTCTCCTCCAAACAGGAGTGCTCACGTGGCCTGGCCCACCCACTGCCCAGCTCCTCCACCACCCTGGAAAAGGGCTAAGACTCTCGAAATTGGGAGGGTAATTTGGGAAGGGCAGACATTAAGACAGAAGCCTTGTACCCTATTCCTGAAACTGCTTGTTGGCAAAGTTGGCTGGAACTTTGCTTCTCTTCCAACCTGGTGGCCCCAGGGTGGCAAAGATCTCCAAGAGCTGAATATCCATCAGGACACACAGCACCTGTGGTGTCTGGAGGGAAGGAGGAGGGTAGGCCCTATCTCATAACAAGCTTCATCTGAAGGTTCAGACAGAGTTATGACCCTTATGGCCCACCATACATGCTCGTCCACAGCATCCACATAAGACGTGCAGGTCAGCAGATGGATGGAGGAGTGATCTGTGAATCAGAAGGTAGGATGCAGCTGGGCCTAGCTGGACTTCCCATAACCTTGTCTACAGCCCATTTCTCTTGCTAACAAATTTGTATGTGGGTTCTGTAGACTGATAGCATTCACCACCCAAAGAAATACTAAGAGCAATTGTCAGCTTTGGGAAGAAAAGTGTTCCTGGCTGATGTGTAGTGATTGTAGCTGGGGAAGTTACCAGTAGTGGAATGGTCTCCTGGAGCAACACTGAGTGGCCTCATCCAGCTTCCCTCCTCTTTGGTCCTGTCTCTTGACCTGTGACACAGAACACTGAATTCCAACTTCTGCATGGTTCATAGTCCAAGTGTAAGCCCCAGGGCAAAACTAGAAATGAAATCTATCTCAAGACTCACCAGCTCAGCCATAGCCTGAGAGAGCAGCTCTAAGAAATCCCAACTCCTTCAGTAGGGGCCACTCATTTGCTAGTGAAGATGATTTGCCCCACAGAGGAAGGTGAAGAGGCTGCCCTCAAACCAGGGTGGACAGCACCCTGCCTTCCTTTGTACCCAGTCCTGAGGCAATTAAGGATATTAATGGACACAAAGACTCCTGGAATTTTGGGCACTGACTTCTTGGCCCAGAGCAGCTGGGGTTTCTGACCTGAGATCCCTGTGACAAATGTTTGAACTGCGACAAGTGTTTTGCTGGTTTTTCAAAGCTACTCAAAAGCACTGAGAGCATGGTCTGGTATTTCTCAAGAGGCTTGACTCAGTCCCCTTGACCCTTTCTCTAAGGAGAAGGTCCATTAGTAGGCTGAGTGGAAGAACCTCTTACAAGTACCCATTCTCAACACTACTAGGATTCACTTCCCCCTTTTCCTAGCTTGGGGTTCCTTTAATGAAAAGTTCTCCATCCCAGGCAGGAAAACCATTTCCCTGCAAAATATAAAATCTATGGCTGAGCGCTGCAACTAGAATTAACCTTGATTACCTCAGTAATTTACTAATCAAAACTGGAGACCTGCTAATCAAGCTGGAACTGCCAGCTGCTTGATTTTTATAGTAACATAACCAAAATTGAACATTTGGTAAACAAGGGGTGTGGGTATATGGAGAGACCGGGAAAGAGCGACAGAGGAGCAAGGCCTTCCAGGCTGCAAGGAGTCTGAAAATTATTCTCCCTTGACCTACAGGCAGGTGCAGCAAAAACGGGTTCGTGGAAGTGCAGAAATGGCTCCTGAATGGGCCAGCCCTACGGAACGCATGTGCAGTGACTGTGTGTGACCCAAACTTGGGTTTTTCACATGATGGCATGTCTCAGGTTGGGCTTTTGCAGAAGCCAAAGCCTAATCAAAGGTTAGGAGCAGTTTATTTGGGAGGTAGTCCTAGGAGGCATCTCACTGAGATGGAGCAGGGAAGCGAGTTAATGCGGGATGTGTTTGTGTGAGGGTCACTGCTGTGGACAACTGAAACCCAGCCCTCCTGAGACCTACGAGGAAGAGGCATGATGCAGAGAAGTCCCAAACAAAGGTAGAGGAAGATGGCAGGCAATAAGGGCAAATCCTGGGGTTGTTAACTGCCTAGCCCTGCTCCGCTGCCTCATGTGCAAGGCTAGGCAGTAAGGACCAGTCCTGCGTATGAGCTCTGAGCACCTTGGGGATGTGGGTGGGGCACTGCCTGCATCCAACTTCACCTGCGAGGAAGAGTTCACATGTGTGACTCTTCTTCCTCGAACTCAACTTCTGGAAGAATCATCAGCCTTTCTGAGGCCTGTTTCTGTGGAGAAGAAGGGACTGCGCTCTCACATGTGCCTATGCTTTGCTACCAGCTGGCGTCTCTGAGAGGGATGCAACCAGTTCATCCATGTGACCTGTGCTGTGCCCAGAGTACCTTTTGTTTCTGATCTGGATAGCACCTGTTACTCTGTGCTCTTCAACTTCTGTTTTGATTCCTTGCTGCTATGGTAAAAATGACTGGAGGGTTGGAGAGTACCATTTTCTGCATCCCTAGAGCCTAGAAGAATCCCCAGCACACAGTGTATTCCCAATAAATCTTCACTGATAAGGTGATTTGAGGAATGAGCCTGCCTCATAAGCTAGAGAAGAATGCTCCCACCCAAGACCTCATGACGCCCCTGAGCACAGGCCTTCCAAGTTGCAAAAGCCTTTTCTTGCGTGGAACCCACTCCACCCTCAGATGACTCAGAGAGGGCTAAGGTGGGCATGGCCACGATGCACATCACACACAGAATGCAAGGTAAAACTGATGTTTAATCACAGACCCTTGGGCCATGCACTGCATCTCCTCAAGAGTCTAAGTAGCTAAGCCTACAATGGAGCAGAGGAGACATTGTGATTCTGAGTCCCTGTGCTGGCTGAGCCACTGGTGCTTGCTGAGTCATAGAACATCTCCACCCGTATAACACCGGAGACTTGGACCAGCATGGTGTTGGCAGTGTGCTAGTGGATTGGGTTCCAATCTAAGGTGTATCTTAGAGTCTCAGTAATATATATCATTCAACTGACAACTTTTGAACTTTTTGAAGGTGCCAGAGAAATGTTTTCAATAGAATTGTACCTTGAATTGTGATCTTCTTCCTGGTGAGTGATATGTGTCACCATATTTTCTTTTATAATGCCGGCCAGTGACCAAAAGTCACACGATCCCAGTGGTCCACCTACTCGTGTGATAAACTGACACTCTCCCAAGGATTGTACAACCAGTGTTGTTTTGGAGAGAGATATCCAAGGATTGCATGAGTTTGCCCACATACTATTATAAAATCACCTTTTTGTTGGATGATTTTCCCTAGTTGTGGAGTGAGTATTCTGAGCATGTTTAGATAGATAAGGCAAAACTATGACACCTGGTAGATTAGGTGTATTGTGTACATTCTCTTTTTTGAATTTTTTTATTTGTCCTTGTTTGCAGTACATAATGGTTACAGCCATGTGGCCTCGAGGGAAGTGGCAGAAATGCTTCCCACCAGTGGAAACAAAGCAAAGAGTGTCTGCATCATAGAGTGGAGATTTCCCCCAGGCCCTGGCACACAGCTGTGCCTGGAGAGGAGACTGGGGAGCGATCTGGCCAATGGAGAGGAGGCCCGAGCTGTGGGTGAGAGCCCACAACCACCAGAAATGGGGAGCCGTCCTCTGTTTCGCCGTATTGGGGGTGAGGAGGGAATGGACAGGTTGGCCTCATCCCAAGGGAAGTGGCACTGCAGGGATCTAGGCAGGTCTCTCTGCCATAGGCTCCAGTATGGCTCAGGATTAGGGCCAAAGTCTTACAGAGGCCACCCACTCCTCGCACCATTCAGTGACTAACATAGTGGAAGTCATCATTCAGCAGCACAGACAAGCAGAGGAAGGGTCTAGGACAAGACTAGTTCTGCTGCTCACTGTCCCCTGTGAAGTACCAGAGGTGGCAGGAGACTGTCTAAGAGATGTGAAAGGCTGAACTGTGCAGGGACCAGAACTCTGGATTTCTAACCTAGGGGGGGTTGCCCACCCTACGCCTGGACTGCTCTCACCATCACAAGCAGTATCCAACAGAACTTTACACTACCCTTGCCAGGTAAGCAGATCCACATGGTGAGCCACAGCAAATAAGACCACCAAGCAGAAAAACAGCAGAGGCTGCTGTGGAGCTCCATCACCTGCCTGCATTACGACCAGGAGTCAGAACTTTTCAAAATTAGCTGCCAACCATGCTAAGAATAGACAAATGTGTTCCTCATATAAAATATTAAACAATAGAGATAAGACTGTGGTCCTTTTTGACTCTCCTTGTCCCAGTCCACTGTGTATTAAATAGTATCATAACCAATCTGGGAATGTGCAGCCTGTGTTCAAATACAAAACATGCAGTACTGCTAGGAGTAGGGGGTGTATCCCCAGCTCATCTTCTTTACCTACATGAAGTGGGGGGCACTGCTTTGTCACTCAGAGGTGGACTATACACCTTATCCTTGTTCACTGCTTCTTACCCTGTTGACAGCAGTTTGGTTGGCTTTAACATCTGCTATCACTGAACCCAGCATCCTTCCATGAGTGGTTCTGAACTTAGTTTTTGTGGAGTTGACACCCAGAGATAGAAATGCCAGAGAGCAAATGCTACACACATTTACAAATTGTACTCAATGCTGCCACACAGTCCCCACACCCTCCCAGCCCTTCCTATCATCAGATTTGGAAGTTTTGGCCATTTGGAACATAGGATGTGGTTTTCATTCCCATGTGATGGGCAGCCAGGGAAAGTGAATGGCTTTCTATAGTGGCTCATGAGTTTTTACCCAAGAAGTCTTAGCCTCTGTCTATCTTTCCAGGCTCCTTTATTTGTTTGTAGTGATTAATTGATTCATGCATACATTGGCACATTTTGGTTACTTTCTTTTCACTTTTTATGACACAAGTCATGGAGCCTTTTTGCTTCTTTTCCATTTCCCCCTTTTCCTCTCTCTTCTTTTCCTGAGATAACCCAGGTTCTGATGAAGTAGTGTGTTTCCACTGGATGCGTTCTAGGAGCTTCTTCCCCGGCTCACTTCCACAAAGTGGAAAGCCCTGAGCCCCTGAGCCCTTGCTGCTGAAGAAGGAAAGCAGCTCTTGGAAACTTTTCTTGAAGAAGAAGAAGAAGAAGAAGAAGAAGAAGAAGAAGAAGAAGAAGAAGAAGAAGAAGA
>NDGM011177096.1:0-10324 GCA_002564305.1 Octomys mimax | reverse complement strand
GTCAACAACTTTGGACATTGACAGTCTTATGGAAAACCCACTACTGTTATGGACTATTGGACTGTACTGGGATATTTTGCTGAATTCATGTACCTGTCATTCATGTATTTATGTCATTCATGCATTTCATGACAATGGAATGCCCTTCTCTGACAAAACTAACCAAAAAAAGGGGATACAAATGATCATTTTGTATCTGTATACTCAAAATAGTTAGGATAGATATACAGCTCCATTCTCTTAATTCAATGAATAGAGAGGTTTGTTCTAATCATGTTTGAGACAGGATATCAGGTCTGCATCTTGTACAATGAATAACCACTAAGACAATAATGTGCAATGTATTAATTACTGAAAATGTTCTAGTAATCGGTTGTGAAACTGTCTCATTGCTATTTGTTTCTCAATAAAAATATTTTTAAAATAAATAAATAAACTAAAATAAATAACTAAATAAATGGTTTAAATGTTAGATTTTCTAATTTTAACAAGCATCAGATAAGCAAGGCAATACAGACTTGACTTATGATAGTTTATAATGAGGATGATCTTTTTTGTTACTATGAAGACAAAACAAGACAGAAAACACTTGTGAAAGCCTTCATGGCATTCATGTGTGGTACCTGGACTCACTTCCACCTGGTAGAAATCTGGGATGAGTTACCAAGGGATATGAGCGCTTTCTTTTTAAACAATATTTTAGACACAGCAAACCAACTCCATTTCTATTAAACTTTATCATTGAAACTTCACATTTAGTCTGCAGGAAAATCGTAATTATTCTTAAGCACAGGGTTTGTCCCTTTCCCCGCCTCACTTGGTTTTCTGGCTAACACACTCTTTCTCCAAGGACATGTAAAAGTCAAAATACTAGATATAGAGTCTCTGAAGTGTTTCTGCTCCAAACCCTGTCTGTGCAATCTCAGTTCTTTCATGTAGTTAGCTTACTGGCTTCTGATACTCCTATAAAAATATCCCATAGAGCTTTTCTTATTACCTTTTCATTGACTCTCTCTGAGTGATAAAAATGAAATTCCGTAAAGGTCTTTGAAAACCATGCATATAGCAATTCCTCCACTTTTCAAATACTAATCAAGTGTGACTATAAAAGAAAGAACCACTGCAGTGAAAATTGCTGTGGTGTGTTGGGTCTCAAGCCATTATTAATTCATTGGCAACTGTTTTTTTTTTTTCTTTAAGATTAGGGATCCTAAAAAAAGTACCAGATAACACAATTCCTGAGATCAAAGTCTTTCTTTCAATCACAAGGAAACTTGCTATCTAACCTTCTTCCTGTGCAGCTCTGGGGCGGTGGGAGGCTGAGGCGGAGGGGAGGGCATGCGGAGCACAGTGCAGCCAGGTTGGCCTCAGCGCAGGGCCTCCAGTGCAGCACTGGAGGAACAAGAGGACCTGGGCTGCAGAGAACAGCTCTTCTCAAAGGAGCTTCGTGACTTCCTTCAACACCATAAAGCAAAGCCATCTTTCTTAGGTTAATTTCAACATAGATTTACTTAAAAATTACCCCTATGCACACTTGGGCAATATTTTTACTTTTCCTTCTATCAGTGCAATGAAGTACAGAACCTTTTGTCATCTTCTGATCATTTCGTACATGAGACTACAAAAAATAGAGCAAAAATTGAAATTTTTCCATTGCATTCAATTTCCTGGAAGATTGCGCATGTGCTGTCCCTGATGGCTGCCTGGATTCATACTTGGCTTCCAGGGCTGGTGTGGCAAACTCACCTGAGCCTGCAGGGTCCTCCTTGGAGTTCATGATGAGCCAATGAGCATCTTCTGAGTTTGTTCGTCCTTCTCTTCATCCTCTTCCTTTCCTTAAATCTTCCTCCCATAGCATTTTATCTACTTATTTATTTTTCCATTTTAATTGAGTACAACCAAAAAAAAACCATACTTTAACATACTTAGGGTGTACACCTCACATTTTGAAATATTGTGAAATGAGGGCTGCAATTAAGCCGACAACATCACCACCACACATATTCTTAGATCAATTCTTAATTTCCTTCACTGACACACTGACAAATTTTGTAACACAGTTAAAAGATGCTCTTAAACAAAAAGAACATGTGCTCAACATCTCTTTCACAAAGATGGTTGATGTTGTTTTCTCCATAAATGCCCAAGAGGACCATTCTCACAGAGCAGCATGAATGAATGGTTTGAAGACAGAGTACAGTTCTTTAGCATCTGAAGTAAGACTGCCGGGTTTGGATTTTTGGCTCCATCGCTTGCTAACTGTGTGCCAGGAGCAATTTGTGGAAGTGCCTCTATCTTAATTTGCCAAATTGAGTTAATAATAGTCTACCACATAGGCTATTTTGAAGGTTACATTAGATCAAATAGGTGAAAGTTAGTATAGTGCATGATAAACACCAATTAAGTCACTGCAATAATAATTAACTACTGAATTAACGACTGAGTCTTTGTGTTAATTGCTAAGGAAAACTTTTGTTTCCCTCAAAATCTCTGCATAGTGCTGACTGTGGCACACATTGTAGCTCTTTCAGTCTCTCACTTTGCATTGTTTTCCTTTGAGGACTGCATCTTCTGGCTGATTCTATGGCCTGCGTGAAAGTTGTGGGCAGCAAAGGGGCCGAGACACCCTCCGCGGGGATGTCAGTAGCTGCTAAGCTCAGAAACATCCTGACTGTGGAGAGACGTGCATGACCATCCTCTTTCTGATGCACTTCCCTTCCCTGCACTTCCACAGAAATGGCTCAGGAGGAGGGCTGGCATCACTGCCTGCTTAATCAGCTGTTTTTGGTAGATGACATAGGTTAAGTGGAAATGTTTGGATTAAGTTATTTGTTACACATATAGTTCCCTGGGCTGACCTGCACATGGAAAGTTGATTGTGAAATATTATAAGGAAAAACACATGAGGCAGAGAGCAGAACCAGGTCAAGGTGGAGGGACAAGATGATTCGTAGTCTAGGCACAGCAGAGACCTGGGTGGGTCCCAGCTGAACTCAGGGTTCTTGAGTGTTGTCCTGAATGGGGGACAGACCTCGGTCTACGCCCTACCTCTGCCAGTCTCTGGCTAAAGCTGTCCTTGAGAGGATGCTGACTGGACAAGATGGCTTCCTTCAGCTACCAGCAAAGTCCTTCAGTTGAAGGGTTATTTTTCAGTTGCAAACAGGAGCCAGTTATTAAGTAGCTACTCATTGACTGTCTTGAGAGGTTTGCCTGGCTCATGAGGAGGCCATTTTCCTTTCCCCTTTTAGCAACTAAAATCTCTGCCAGAAAGTACAGTATAATGCTTTGCAGCTGCCCCGTGTAAGTGTTTTTTACTGAGAGAGTGTGACATTCTTACCTCATGTTCTCTAAGACAACTTACTTCTTTTTCAAGCTTCTGCTTCAAAGTATCCCTGGTCTTTAGATTGCATCTAGGTCTTTCATGACCTAGACAGGTAAACCAGGGAGGGGAGTGCTGGGGCAGAACAGGAAACACAGATGCACTATGTTGCAACCCGAGCTCTGCCAAGACCCGCACGTGTCGCTTTCCAGGACCACTGCCTTTCTGTGAGCTTCACTTTCCCACACGCTAGAGGTAGATCAAGTGATCTGCACTTCCAGCTCTTTCCAAAAGCTTTGAATTCTACAGCCTGGTCTGAGATCACAGAGCTGTGGGTTTGCTGGACTCAAACTCTCTTCTAAGTCTCGCACACAGGTGATCTGACAATTTGGACCCTCATTTTCAAAAATTAAGCAGATGAGAGAAAGTAAGCCGTACAAGTAAGCTCTCTGCTGAGGCCAAGAGGAAACAGGAGAAAAAAGAATGGGTCTGTAGGGCCGGCAAGATAGTGCAGCAGTCTAAAGCGCCTCTTAGGTAGGCTTAGGCAAGCATGCAGGCGCCTCGGTTAGATCCCCGGCACCACTTGCCACACCAGTCCCACCGCGAGGGCATGCTGAGCTGGCCACAAAAACGAATCTCTACAAAACTAAAGGAGTCTTTACACAGAGGCTTTGTGTAAACTAAATGTCTAATGTAAACTTCAGATTTTACCACCATGAAGGAAAATAAAGTATGTTGGTATCCCCTCAGGAGACCCTTCATAAATAGGCAGGGTGTGAATTCCATGTTAAAGAGCTTGATTAAATGACTGATGATGTACTACGAACAAGTAAATACTTTACATGTCATTATTTTAAAGCACATGTTTTCCCTCTAGTTTAATAAATGAAGTTCAATAATTCACAGGTATTCTAAGTTCAATAATTATTTTTACTGCAAAGACTGGGAAAGCTATTGTTCAAATGTTGGATAATTTTAAGCTGATATCAAAAAAGCTGGTGCTTTTAATTTTTTATTGTCAGACCATATGGTAGCTCCATTTTTATTTTTAAAATAAAATTCTTTAAAAATTGTAAACTTCTGTACATATTTGTGTATTACACCATGATATTCCAATATGTGGACATAGCATGTGCCAATTAGTCAGGGTAGTTAGGCCTTCTGTGCCCGTAGTCTTTATTTCTTGATCTTTTGAATGTCTCACTACTCACTGCTCATGAGCACAACTATACTATGAGATTGCCCTTCAGTGTGCAGCAGCCCTTTTCTTGGAAGGATTAGACATCTAAGAATGTGCTGGAAGGAGCCGCAGTCCTCCTAGGCTTTGAGAAATTCAGAAGCATCATTTCCCATCAGGTAGTGTGCGTGTGCCCTGTCCACTCTGCCCTCTTCTTCCCTGAGATTAATTTATTTCCTGCAGTGCTTGCTCTTTGTGCAAAATCTCATTCCTCAGTCTTTACCAATGGGGGAATCTCATCAGTGGAATGTTCATTATAAAAGCACAACTCTACTATATTATTATAGAATGCACTGGAAGGAAAAAGAAAAGGCTCTCTAGTCAAAACAATTCTTTGCTTTTCACTCTGCCTCCTTCTCAGTCTGCAACTGGACCGGACCATCGTTCGCTAGAAACCCAGTCCAGGGGCTGGTGGGCTTTATAGCTTGACAATCACTTGGGTCACTCAGACCCAAGGCTGGACAATAAGTCACAGAATATCATTTCCTTTGTGATAATTATTTGAAATTAGAAAAAAAAAATGCATAGTTCAGGTGGTTCTTGTGCATAAAAAAAAATCACACAACATGCACATGAAAAAATGCACACATTTAGGATGTTCTTCAAGCAGGACTGTCAGTCTGTGGGTCAGCTCTGTAAAGACAGGGAACTGAGTATGTGGGGTTTTTTTCTTCTTTTCTCATTTTGGTCTTTAAGTGATTAAAACTATAAAAAGTAAAGTAATGCTTTATAAAATTGAAGTTGTAATCTTCCTAGGTAAAATTTCATTGGAAAATGGCCCTATTTATGCATTTACATACTGTATGTAACTGTATTAGTGCTCTATCAGCAAAGTTGGAAAATTATGTCAAGTATTTATAGTCCAGGTCATGAGTGTGTGTGTCTGTGTGTGTGTGTGCGCGCGCGCGTGTGTGTTTTCCTGGGGTTGGGCCTAGGGCCATGGCACTCCAACCTTCTGCTTTTCTTGTAAGTTTCTTGCTTCAGCCGGCCTGGAATTTGTGATCCTCCTGATGGAGCAATCTGGCTCTTTAGAGAAAAAGTGTGTTCATTTCTGCACCAGAAAGTTTGATGGAAATGTTCTCAGGCATCCCAGGAACCCATTTTAATATACTTCTAAGTTGATTCCTGGAGTTCCAGCTCACATAAAAAATCTGCCAAGTCACCATTGCCATGATCCAACTGGCATGGGGACCACAACAGTCACTCCAAGAATAACTTCCTTCTTCCCGTCCCACGGCCTAACCTCAGTTTCCTGTTTCTTTCTACGTGCACACACCGACTATTCCCCAATCAGTGCTTGACAGGTCACCTCACCCTCCCACGCAAACTCCGCCCCCAGCTTGACCTTGCCTCCTCCGCAAAGTTCTTGCATTCCTCTGCGCACCTGCTGCGCGCCCTAAACAAAGGCACCTTTTATATCTCCAGCTTCCCATTTGAGCCAAAGGAAAGCCTTACAGCTCCCACGTAGGGGACCCACAAAGCATACTTGGACAGGTAGTTGTGTGCTCTGGTTCTCTTCCTCTACCTCGTGGCAGTTTTCTATCAGGAAACCCTAGGGGCTGTCTGCAGTTGGCATCTGGAATTCGACAGTCTATCCTCATTCCCGCTGCTGTCACCTCTATCTGAACCCCGCGCTGCTTTCAACCCGTGGTGTCCACTCCAACCCCAAAGGCCAGGCCATCTGTGCTGTAACCCGAGTCACTGCAGATTCCTCTTCTCAAAGTCTCCGCTTCTCTCTTTCAGTCCCAACTGTTCCTCCAAAATTCCGATTTATGGCACCCTGAAGGCTCACGCCGGCTTTCTGTAGGTGGACGGGTGGGGAGGGCTCTCCAGCTTGCAGCTTGCAGCGCGGTCTCCTTTAGCTCTGGCTCCCGCTGCTAGCTCGTGTGTGCCCCTTTCCTAGCTGCCTTATCTGAACTTATAAAGCTGGTCTTGGACCGCCGCCTCCTTGGGGCTGCCTATCAGACTGTGCACACTGCACTTTGCAGTGTGGTGGTCACCTCCCACATACGGGGACACCACAAGAACAGGGATTTTAACTTGCTCTTTTTCAAATTCAAGGAGAGCATAATAGGGTTTTAACGGGTAGTTCCAGAGTCAAGAAATGAGCCCTACCCTCCCACTCAGTACTTGGCAGAGGATGGGTGGCGGCTACCAAAGCTTCTCTGTTTATAAAAGCAGTTACCAGGAGTACAAATACAGGACTCATTGCTGAGAAGGTGATGCAGGGTCCACTAAAGGCCAGCGAGAGAGGGGATGAAAGCGGCTGCGAACGTCTGGCGTTCGTTCAGGCTCGGGCAGCAGTTCGCTCAGGAAGGTGCTCAGGAAAGGCAAGCAGATGGTTGGTGCATGCATGCAAGTGAGGACAGAGGCCAGGGCGAAGTGCTGGGGAGACGCTCCACGCACCGCAGAGCCAGCGCACTGAAACCTGGATGCAGCCACTTGCTCAGGGAGGCGGAGGACTTGGGGCAGGTTGACTGGTCTTCGGTGGGTCGAGCAAATTTAGGAGTGTGGCTCTCAAAATTCCGCACAGGAATTTTGAAATTCTCAAATCTCCGCACAGCTGTGAGCAGCTGCAACTTAAATTAATGCTGTAAGAAGCGTTAGCTTTTTAAGAGAACATACACCGGTTTAAAACATACTTCTGTGTGACTTCTCTAAATTTGAGGAGATGGAGATTTATTTTTCACCTTGATCCTCTGGTTCAAGGAATTACATGAATTTAGCCTTGTCACTTCATTGTGCTAGCTGAACAGTAGACTTTTTACAGAGATATGCATTCCGATTAACGAAGGATACTTCTTTACCTTAATGTTTTTAAGAGAGAAAAATCAAGCCAAACTCCATTTGATGCCTGAGCTTTTGTGGGTGGAATGTTGCCTTTATCTCCACGCACAGAGTCTACATGACTCCAAATCTCTTACTTAATTTTATCAACTAAGATATTGGTTTATGAAATATTCATTTCAATGTAACAAATATTATGTCTATATTAAATTCATATTTCCAAAAGAAATGAGTAACTAAACCTTCTAAAATAAAAGGGAATTAAATCAATTTGGATTTTAAAACTTGAATAACTCCACCAGTTTCTGCAGATTTTGGGTTTTCATGAAAAGAAATACAATAAAGACCAGTGTTCCTATGGAATGTGAATTTTTTTTTTGCTATTAGATATAGCCATCAGAAAACATGGATATTGTTTCTAGTACACTTACAGGCTATTTCAGGCAGTGTGAAGCAATTTGTAGAGTCTCTTTTTAAATTAATGTAGTTTAAATTCCATTATTTCATTCCGAGATAATATAATTATTTTAATTCCCTCACTTCCTGTTCTTCTGCTTGACGATGTACTATCTTAAATCAGCTTATTGACAGGGGACAGTGAGACTAATAACTGTCACCATGACAGATGGAAGTTTCCTGCCATCGGCTTATAATAGTTTTATGTGACTATAAGATGGTAATAGCAGGTAATATTTCTGAAGCACTTCATGTTTTACGGAGCACTTTCAGCTCCATTATTTCATTTGATATGTTCTCAGCTCCGTGATTGAGTTATTACTATCAAAACCCAGTCACTGATAAGGAAAGGGAGTCCACAGATTCCTCGGGACAAATGGCCAGTGAATTGTAGACTCAGGAATCAGCCTTGAGGCTCTTATTTGTGTCCTACAATATATCTATTTTGTTCTTTCTTATCGCTCCCCACCATGAAAAATAGCACCAGGAGAAAGAAGTATTGTTATCTTTTTTTCCACAGGTAAGGACTTAGAGATAGTAAGTGAGAGCAGTGGAAAGTTAATCTGGACACACTCTGAAAAAACTCCTGTGCTCTTTTATCTACAATACATGTTCTACCACAGGCAGCCGTGTCACTGTCGGTGGTGCAAGAGATGCCTGGAAAATTAAAACAGTTGGAGATGGTGGATCATGATCAGAGGTCAGGAAGTCCAAGAGCACATTGGGCCCTGGCTGTTTTCCCTTACATGCCACTGACCTGCCCCAGCCCCCATCACTGGCTGGCACCAACGGGAGATGTTCACACACACACAAGGATATTCAGGCCATTGGACTGGGGGTGTATGGGGAGATATACGGTAATGCCTCAGTTCATGAATGCTTCTGTTCTTGAACAATTCTACTTGGAAACAGAAGTGTCAGGGAAAATTTTGCTTCTGTTCTCCCACTCCACATCCGGTGACAAACATGACCATGACAATCTTCCCCACACAGAGACAAGTGCAGCCATCTTCCCCAGAATCCTTAAATGAATGAAGTTTGTGAGCCGAGGTGACACCACATTTCTTTCTGCTTTGATGTCACTGGTCTTTTCCAATTAGTCTGTGAGAGCCTCAGATGTCATTAAGGTGTGTGTTTTGTTTTTGTGCTTCATGCACATCATAAATGTTACTATTACTGAGAAGATTTGAGGCTCTCTGTGTATGTATTACATAATCGATATACTAACTCATGTATGCAGTGCAACCACCGTACACGATAGGCATTATCATTTCCTCTCCTATTCATATTTTTTGAAGTAAAGAAAGGAGGTTCAGATGTTTAGGTAATTAATTTTAGCTTACACAACTGGTGGACACAAATGAATTTAAAGCAGAGAGAAAAGAGAGGAAGGGAAAGAATAGGAATATGAGTGGGATAGAAGTAGGAAGAGGTGAAGGAGAAAAGAGGGAAGGAAAAGGGAGCAAGAAGAAAGAACGAAAAGGAGCAGGAAGATGCTACAGTTTAGGTCTGCTGTGTCCTACAGAAGGCCCATGAGTTTGGAGGGTGACACGGTGGTGGGAGCACTGTGGTCATCATGAGGTCAGAGTGACGCAGCTCTAGGAGGAGGAGCCAATTTGAAGCTGGCCCTGGAGTCAGACCTGGAAGAGGGGGGTTCGCCCCATGTCCTCACTTCTTTCTCTGCTTCCTCAGCTGTGGTGAGCTGAGTGCTTTTCCTCTTAAGGGCCTCTCTGTCCCCTAGTTCTGCCTTGGAGCTAGCCAAGCACAGACTGAGCCCACGAGGCAAAGTAAACATCTCTTCTAGATTGTGGGTGCCAGGAATTATGTTTAGTGATGGGATAGTAACTAAGGCAGAAAGAAATGAATCTGTTCCTAGCTAATGATCATTCCAGTGCAAAAGCTATGGACTCTCTCTCCCTCTCCCTCTCCCTCTCCCTCTCTCTCTCCCTCTCCCTCTCCCTCTCTCTGATTTGGTGCAGGGTCTCACTGTGCAGCTCAGACTCATAGTTATCCTCCTGTTTTCACCACCCCAGCACTGGGATTACAGGCAGGAACCACTATGCCTGGTCTAGGTGGTCAGCTCAGGGCACCTGAAGGCAGGGCTGGTGCTGCATGTTGTGCCAGGATTGAATCCCAGACCCTATGCTTGCCTAAGCAGGCATTCAGTCCACTGAACTATCTCACCAGCCCAAGAACTCCTCTCACTTCACAGATCTCTACTACAGCTGAGCCATGAGCGAGATCTAGAGGCTTCTGGCTTTCTGTGCTTAACAGCTTAGAGAGGCTGTGAGTGAGGCTCTTCTGCTGTTCATTCTCATGCTACATAAAGTCATACTGGAAGAAATGAAGCATATTATCTGCTGACAGACAGAATTCCCACATACTTGAGAGCCTATTAGCATGTTGTGTTACTGTCTTGTGTACTAATATGTTAATGAAGAGCATTAGATAGCCCAGATTATTCTCTTTTTTTTAACACTTTTATTTATTTATTTAGAGGGAGAGAGAGAGAGAGAGAGAGAGAG
>NDGM011177093.1:0-14958 GCA_002564305.1 Octomys mimax | reverse complement strand
TTTGGTTTGAAACTGTCTCATTGCTCTTTGTTTCTCAATAAAATTACGGAAAAAAAAATTTGGGCATTCCTTTTCACTAAGAATGTGTTGATGTGCCGCAGAACTGTTCCCAATATATATTTATTTTTATTTTTTATTTTATTTTATTTTTTGGGTTTTTTTTTTGGCTGTTCTTTTTTTTTTCTTCTTTTTTTTCCTTACTCTTTTTTTAAAATTAATTTTATTGAGAAACAAATAAAAACACTTTTTATTTTAAAATAAGTGATCTTATTTTTCATAGGTGTCTTTTTTTTTCACTACAAAATGGTCCTTTATTTATATCCAACTTTTTTGGTTTTTTTGTCTAAAATAAGTTTTCTTAGAAATATTAAAAAGTATTTTATTTTAAAAATAAGAAAAAAATAAGTTATTTTACATAACTCATTTGTTTAAACGATGATGCACTCAAGTAGGTGATGAGGCTTTTGCACAAATCCTGACGTTGGCCACTTTGTGCTTTATGTGGAAGTTGCTTGCTAGAGGCTAGCAACCTTTGTATGTTGCAAGTGACTCAGGGTTTAAAATTAGTGGACTGCATTTGTATGCAGGTACTAAGTTTCTTCTAGGTAATATTTTCCTAATGATTTATGCTCTTGTATACACATTTTTCATAGATAGTAAAACTGATCTCACTGTTTAAACATTCCTTCATATGAATCAAAATTTAGGAGAGTTTACGTAGAAAAGTTACATAAGCAGAATTCCAGACATGTTCTATACAAATATTTGACTCTACAAATATTTGCCTCATCCTTCAACCAGTATGTCTGATTAGTCTTTACCAATTTATGTTACTGTTAATTTTCCACTTCAGCGCAACTTATCAAACTGTTGTAGAATCTAAGGTTCATTGCTTTCCCAATGAATTGTACTAACATATTGGTATATCAAGAAAAATTTCCAACTTGTTGAAGGAGGTAACAAATCTACCATCTAGATAGAAACAGTCTATTAAGACTGCTGATTTGAAATCTTTCACCCTATTTTGTAAATTAATAGCTGTTACCTGGCTAAATACTTTCAAACAATTTCAGGAGAAAGCCTATGTTGCAGACTAGGATTTTGTAATGAAGTTTGAACTAATTCCACAACTCGACATTTCTGAGATTTAAAAAAAAAAAAAAAANACTAATTCCACAACTGGACATTTCTGAGATTTAAAAAAAAAAAAAAAAAGACACAAATGAGATAAATGGTGGAGAATTCTATTTGTCAATGCCTGTTTAACACAACGGATATATGAATATCCATTAAATGGTGCGTTAGAAAATGGATTGCTAAACATAAAACTACTTTTAAGGTTGGCATGGAGAGAACTATTTATGGAATGCTTTGACTTTCTGACTCATGGAAGACATTGGCATGTGGAAATGGAATACAGTTTAGAATTTGATAGGGCCAGGCTCAAAATCACTCTGCCTTGAGCACATTACTTCCCCTCCTGGGGCTTTGCTCCTTTCTGTAAAATGAAAGCAGATGCTACTTGACCTTGAGAGCCCAGTGTGTTGTTCTGTACACCTCAGTGCCCCACACTGCAAAACGCTCCCTCTAACAAGGACGTGATCAAACATTGTCTGTACATTTTGAAAAACAAGACTTCTAAAAGTAGAATACAGAATCATCTTAGGTTGCTTTAAAACTATGTCCAGAGGAAAGATTTTCACAAATCCCCAGAGTGAGAAAGTAAAATCAGTCAAGTGAGAAAAGGCTGTTATTTTCAAAAGAGAGTTTGGCTGAAAATGAAAGAAACTACAGGTGGTATTAGAAAGCAGTGTTGGTTGTTAGAGAAATTAGTGGCTAAACTTGAATGTTATATTGATTTTGAATTCTAAATTTGCCATAGTAACCCTATGTAAAGATTTTCTTTGTGAAAGATGTTGCTCATTTTGCTGCGAATACTGATATTTGGATGTCATAGAACAGGAAAGGGTACCTTGTAGGCTTTTTAGGAGGAGGCTGGAGATTGTATCATATTCTTATATGTTTACTGACCATGTAAGTCAGAAAGCCAGGATTTTTTGAAGGGCCTGTTTTCGTGATCCTTTTTAGAATAAGTTGATAGAAAAATTTGGAAACTATTTCCTCATCTGCTTCCAGAAGTTTGGTTTTAGGCATTTTATTGTTTGAGCCAACATATTGCCATTTTTAGTTGCTCTCTTTTGAAATATGCAAAACCCATGAGAGGGTTTAATGAATCCAATTTTTGTCCCTTTTCTTAATCTTTCAACATAATGGGGCACTAGTGTGAGCCTGTGCTTTGTTCTCTTTCAGGATTCAGGCAGGCTGGGTACATGATGTGATAAATTAAATTGAAATTAAAAAAATTTAAATTTAAATTAAAAAAATTACAGTAAAAGACACAATGCCGTTTACCCACCTAAAGCAATCCATGCTTGCTTCAAACATATTTATTCCGTCACTCTTGTCATTTTCTGAAGCAGTTTTGGGAGTCATTTTTCATGAGGGTCATTAGTTGTGGTGTCTTAGCTACCTTGATATTTGAAATAGATTCAACACATTTACCTTTAATGCTCATTTGACTTTGAGGAAGAGCCAGGAGTAGCACAGTGCCAAATCCAGTGATTAAGGTAAATTAGGACACACAGTAATACTTCTTTGAGCCTGTCTCTTAGTTGAATGGCATTTGGTGGCATTTACTGTATTTTTGATCATACCTCATAAAGACACCCATAGAGGAGGACTTCTAGGACAGCTTCCGAAAGTGGCAAGAAAGATGGCATGGGTGTGTGTGAAGTGAGGGGGAGTTAATGAAGAGGTTAATGGCATGTGTCTTTTACTGTAGCAGATGTTTTAAGAAAACATTTGCCACATATTTTAATCAGGTCTCATATGTCTAGTGAGACAGTAGGACAGTTGAGAGAACTGTGTAACAGGGCTAAGAATGTCGGGGAAACATTTATCTAAAGCAAGGAGAGTCAGAGTCCATCCTTGGTGAGTCATAAAGCCTTTAGCTATTGAAGAGGAAAAATAATCCTTAAAATAAAAGCATGGCGTTTGGCTATTGATATTTAATGTTTCAAAGAGAGAAAAAAGACCCAATTAATTAACAATGGTTATTATTCAAAATAAATAAAATAGAAAACAATAGTGTTTATTATATTGTGGGCCATTGATAGAAAAAGAAAACAGGCATAAGGTTTAAGAGGAAACAGACACTTCACTGGGATGTGGATTAGAGACTGTTCTTGCTATACTTCAGCAAATAATTGGTATGCGTTTTGTTCATGGCTTGAGAGTTTGTGGGAGGCTGAGTTTAACAGTAGCTTATCTGATGGGAGAAATTTCAAGGCAACACAACATTCAGTTAGTGGCCTGGGTATTGTTGAACACTTTTAGCCAATTTTACTGTGACAACTAGGAACAAAGAGGAGCAGAACAGAAAGATTTGGAAAACTTGCGTTTTATCTAGAAAAGGAAAGTGTTTAAAGATATTGCTAAGAAGGGTGAAATTGCTAAAAATACAATTATCTTTAGAAAGAAGCTGAGTACTTTGCCTGAGAACATAGGAAAGATACTTGAATGATTTCAGGAATTACGAAGCCCTTTCTATTAAATACTCAAAAGTACAAATTCATTTCAAACACTTTCCTTTGAAAAGAGTGCCTTAGATCAACCTATTCACATATGCCACCAAAGAAACTTTCCCTCGTATTAAATTTTCTGTGTTTAGCAGTAGAAACCCCTGAAGCTATGGTTCAAGTGACACCAGTGGAACTAACACTGGTAAACATCTTGCATTGTCCAGGTGATGCTGGTTTTGCAGGAATAGAGTGTGCAAGTGTTATAGAGTCATGAGGCTTCCATAGAGATTTCAAAGGAAAGTCTGGAAGATGATGCAGTGTGTGTGTGGTGGAGTCAGAGGCCCCAAAAGCCTTCTCTGATAGGACAATTAGTAGCGAACATGTGAAAGTGAAATTAAAGCTGCAGTGGAGAACCTAGAAAGCTAAAGATGCCTGGAACATAGCATATCTGCTGAGGAAAACGCCAGGCAGTGAAAAGCTGGATCAAGAGGAAGACTCTGTGGATATAGTCAGTTAGGCTGTAGGGACAGGACTACCCAAGACCTTTGGATCTCACACACTGCCATAATGTGACCCAGATGTTAGAAATGGAGCTAAAATATTTATTATTTGTATTTTCCCATGCTAGCTTATAGTCTTGGTTTAGTTCTAGTCCTCCTTTCTATGCATTTCTTTAGGAATACGAATATTTGCTCTGTGAGATTATATGATGGAAGTATATAGCTTTCTTTTTGATTTTTATAGAGGCTCGCTAATAGGAGTTTGCCATGCATGTCAGAAGAGATTTTGGACAATGTTGGAATTGTTAAAATTTAGGAAACTCTTAAAGATGGAGGTGAACACATCTTGCACTATGACATGGACATGAGGTTCTTGAGACCAGAGCCAGAGTGCTATGGCTTAGGTAAGTGTTCTCTGAAGGCCTGTGTGTTAACAGCTTAGTTCTCTACCCACGGAATTGTTGAAATATTTTTCTTACACCATCAAATAATTTAAAAATCTCAAGAAGATAGGAAAGATCTGTTCATTAATCCATATTTTTAGGGGAGGTTTATTTTTTGTTTTTGGTACCAAGGACCAAACTCAGGGTTTCCAGCTTGCTAGCCTGACATTCTACCGCGGAGCCAAATTCCTTGTCTTTCATCCATATTTTTGCCTATCATTTTCTATCATGATATTCCAAGGATCTGTTCTTTGATTAGAGAACTTCATTTAGCCATTCATTTTCAGAAAACACTGTTTTCACATTGTCCAACTGGCAATTAGGAGCCCTTGCTGGATGAACACAGAGTAACCTATTGACTCACATTGATGTCATCTTAAAGTCAATGGTATCAGTCAGTTCACCTTTCATAAAAGAGGAAGATTGGCCAATATCCTTGTCGAGCTAATATTTTTGTGAAATGTGTGGAAAGACTCTAAATGGGGGTATTTATCTTTCTTAGCTTGACTTTTGTTCTGGTTTGCAAACCTTGTTTTGGGTCCTAGATCCAGTGTCATTGACCTCTTATCTGTTAATATTCACATGAACTATGTTCTTTGGCTAGGTTTTGTATTTGTCTTCTCTCTGTTCACCATTCTATTTTCTTTTGCCAAAGGGAAAAGTACTTCCTAGATAAAATAGTCTTCTAAGTCATTGTTTTCATAGAGCTCCCTCTGTAATTATTGCAGTATTAAATTTTATTCTCTGTACAGTAACAACAATACCATATGATACAAAAGAGCTGTTGTTCACATCATCCAGTTAACCAGGTAAGAATGTGGAATCTGTAGCCTCTGTAATGTGTTGGAATTATGAAGGTCATTTTATTTATGTATTATTTTATTGAACAAATTTCACCAACCTTGATCAAAATAGACCAGTTGCTTAAAGGCAGGGTGTGGCAAAAAATATTCCCCCTTGTGAGTTAGTCTGGATATGAATATTACTAAGAAAATATTGGAAAAGTTTTATTCGTATTGACTTCAGTTAACTACAGACTGTTTAGTAAATGACTCACCTTGTAGAAGTAAATGAATCTTTTCAAGTTAGCTTTGGCACCAAACAGTATATACCAGGCATATTCATTGTTAAGTGAGTTGAGCAATTTCTGGTTGGATCTCCAGGAACCCTAACTGCACACACTGCTGGACACTAGTTCAACCACTTCATCCTACCTCATATCAAATAGAATTCAAAATAAACCTTAGGTTAATTGGCTCTTACATGATGCCTCTTTCTATAGTGTTTGGAGATTGGGATATTTTTATCAACAGCTTTTGAGAGAATATCATCATGAACTAAACATTTTAATAGTAAAGGCTGTCTTTTACAAATAAAGCTTTTTGCAAGGATTGAGTTTATTTCTAATTGTACCATATCCCTGGGGAAAAATTCCCCTACCTTCAGTTACTTCTTGGTTACATTTATTTTTATAAAAATACGAAGTATACCAAATATTTGTTACATCTTATTCCTTAAAATTCAAGTAATATTTAAAGGTTTATCAAAGCAATTGTAAGATACTTTTTGCTTTGAGTTTTAAAGGCTAATAAATTGTCATGTTTACATGTACTAAAGCAAAAAATACAGTACTTGAAGAGCTATTTCATTCAGAAGAACATAACGAATTTTTATCATTAACAAAACAAAACATACTAACATGACTACCATATATTTAATACTAATTTATTTTAGTTAAAAGTAGTTTCCTAGGCTTTCAGCTAGGAGGAGGCCAAGGCACAACTTTCTTTAGTCATCCCAAATCCCGGTTCATCCAGCACCAGCAGTCTCTACCATGCTGCCCAAGTTTGACCCCAAGGAGATCAAAGTTGTGTACCTGAGGTGCCCTGGTGGCAAACTCAGTGCCACTTCTGCCCTAGCCCTGAAGATTGGTCCCTTGGGTCTGTCTCCAACAAAGTGTGTGATGATATGGCCAAGGCAACTGGTTAGTGGAAGGGCTTGAGGACTAAGGTGAAACTGACCATTAAGAACAGACAGGCTCAGATTGAGGTGATGCTTTCTGCCTCTACCTTGATTATCAAAGCCCTCAAGGAGCCACCAAGAGCAGAAAGAAGCAGAGAAATATTAAACACAGTGGAAATACCACTTTTGATGAGGTTGCCAACATTGCCCAACAGATGCATCACCAGTCTTTAGCTGGAGAACTTTCTGGAACCATTAAAGAGATCCTGGGGACCATCCAATCTGTGGGCTGCAATGTTGACAGCTGGCACCCTCATGACATCATAGATGACATCATCAACGATGTTGTGGAGTGTCCACCTAGCTAAGAAAATATGTCCAAAAAAAAAAAAAAAGTAGTTTCTTAGGAGAATACTTCACACAGCTTGTTTTGAAATTCAGGAAAATGGCTATGAGGCTAATTATAAAATTATAACATTCTTGGATTGTAGCTGAGAAATCTATCATGTTATTTTCTTTTAGTATTGATTTTTACAGAAGATATTGCTAAGATTAGGGTTTTAAACTTCCTTGAAAGATGAGATTTGCGTGGAAACTTTGCAATTCCTTCATCTTCCTACCTCATTTATTTTCTGTTCTCTGTCATTGGTTAGAGGTTTCCACTATCATCTTATATCCTTCTCTCTATATTTACCATACTTTTATTTCACTATACATTACTTTGATTGCTTTATTACAGTTTGCTTCTAGATCATTAATCTTTTTTCTCAGCTGTGTATAATCTCAGCTGAAACTCATCATATAGTTTTTAATAGTAGTTATTGTACTTTTTATGTCTAAAATTCTTCTTGGTTTTATTTTACAATTGCTTTTGTTTGTCAAAGCTTTCAATTTTCTGATGCTTTTGAACACATTAATAAAGGCATACATATCTGTATATAAGATTTTCATTGTCTGGTTTTTCATCACTGTAACTATAAGTCTATTATCTCTTATTTCTTTTTATTTAATTATATTATCCAGTTACTTTCCTTGAGCTGTAGCATGGATATGAAAAAATGTGAAGTCCTATGCTTGGTTAATTGTATATTTTCTTTCATCAAGAAGCTAGGGAATCACTATTTCCACATCATCTCATTTGAATTGTAGAAATTAATATGATATGGAGTTGATTTTTTGTTTCTTGCTATTGAGCTATCTGTAGTTTATACTTATTTCTACACCTCATCACTTTGAGGTATTAAACTAAAATATGGAACAGAATGCAAAAAAATAAGAAAAATAAAATATGGGACATATTACCAGAGCAATTATATTTTTTCAGACTATAAAGCTTTCAAAAGTCTCTGTTCAGTATTCAACTTCTTTCCCCTAACAGGTAGAAGTCTCCAGAAGACAGTCCATAGATGCAAAGCCTATTTGTCTAGATTTACTTCATTCTATAAAAATATCACTTTTTTATTCATTCCTTGGTTAATGGGCATTTGGGTTGTTTCTAGGATTGAGCTATTACAAATTGTGCTGCTATAAACATGGGTGCACATATATCACTGTGGTATGATGTTTTCAGTTCTTCTGGAAAAACACAGGAGAACAATAGCTGAATTGAATGGGACCACTAACCCGAGTTTTCTGAAGAATCTCCACACTGATTTCCACAGTGGTTGCACCAATCTACACTCCCACCTATAGTGGAGAAGTTTTCCTTTTTCCCCAGAGCCTTGCCAGCATTTGTTATAGGTTGACTGATTGATGATAGCCATTCTTTTTGGGGTGAGATGGAATCTCAGCGTTGCTTTGCGTTTCTTCAATGTCCAATGCTATTGAACATTTTTTCATATATTTACTTGCCATTTGTATTTTTTCCTCCAAGATGTATGTATTCATTTCAGATGTTCATTTTTGGATTGGTTCTTTGAATTTTGAGGGGATGATTTTCAAAAATTCTTTATATGTTCTAGATAGAAGTCCTTTGCTTGAGGGACAGTTGGCTGAAAATCTTTTTCCAAGTCATGAGTTTTCTTTTTACTCTGTTGGAGATTTTTTTTTTTGATGTGAAAAACTTTTTAATAAGATGAGATACAAGTTGTTGATTTGTTGAAGTATTTCCTGTGCAGTTGGTTTTTGTTCATGAAATCTCTACCTCCCCCTATGTCTTCAAGATTTCTACCTACTTTCTCTTCTAATAGATTTAGTGTTTCTGTTTTAATATTTTGATCTTTGATCCATTTTGAATTTAGTTTAATGCATGGTTCTGCACATTATTGTGATTTTAGTCTTTGCTTGTGGAAAGGCACATTCCCCAGCACCATTCGTTAAAGAGGCTATCTTTCTTCCAGTTGACATGTATAACCCCTTCATCAAAGATAAGGTGGCTGAGTGTGTTTGTAGTTGTGTCTGTATCTTCTAATCTGTTCCAGCAGAATAAAAATTTGAAGGTTTATTTTTCTTAGGGAATAAAAGGATTTCAAAAAATTTGTGAGAGAAGTTTATTTTTACTCACTCCATCTACATAATTTGGTGGATTTACTAGTTTAATAGTAAGTTTATGCTGCTATGGATAAACTAAGGTAAGTCAGAAAGAGTAAACAGAAATATTTGATAAACTTCTGTCTTGTTGAGATGAAGAAAAACAACAAAGCACTAAATGAGAGCAGATGTAGATTCGGAGGCCTGAGATTCCAGTCCTTGTCTGGTCATTATTTATGCTGTCCTGTGAAACTCATCTAATCTCTTTAGATATTAGTTTTTCTCTTTTATAAAATAAGGAATTGATTTAAAATCAGAACATTTTCTTTTTGAAAATAAATTATAGCATAGTACAGAATATTTTATAAATACAAAGTAATTTATATTTTATATTCATATGTAAATACATAGCATATAAGTATATAAATTATAGGACTATATAATAATATAATATATAAATGTAAGTATACATTTCTATAAAATATATATAAATATAAATATAAAGTACTTATATTTTATACATATAAAGTAAAATATAGTACTGTATTTTCATAAAAGTTCTTTATGAAATCTTTTATAAAAAATATTTTGTAGAGGGCCAAAATTCAAAATAACAAGTTGTCACTTGGGGTTTTGTTCTAGAGTCTCCACAAATACCAAAATCTGCAGAAGTTTTAATTATTTTTATAAAATGCATTGTGTTTATATGTGATTTATCACATTCTCCTCCACATTTAAAATAATCTGCAGGCTACTAGAGATAATTATATATTAATACCTAATATAATCAGTTATTACATAATAGTAATGTCTTTATTAGTAACTGACATAGATATTATATTAATGTCTAGTATAATGAAAGTGATATGTAAGTAGTTGTTATACTATATCTTTTAGGAAATTGTGATAAGAATAAAATCATATATATGTTCAGTACAGATACTACAGATGCAAGTAAGAAGAAATACTTTTAGTCTATTGTTGATTGATTAAATCCACAGAGTTGGAGCCTGGGAATGTGGGAGAGTCAATGTGCAAATAAAAGTAGTTCTACATTGTGTGTGTGTGTGTGTGTGTGTGTGTGTGTGTCTGTATGTGTGTATGTGTGTGTGCATGTGCCTGTGTGTGGCAGTAATGGGCAGGTGTCCTTCCAGATTTGTCCTACCTTTGTCTTTGGAGTGGCTCCAGAGACATCCACTGTGAAATCTTCAACACTTGACGGTATGTACTGTGGGACCAAAAGTTCTGGCTCTACAGAACCCTTTCTGGTACCCTTTCTGCTTCTTGGGACAAGTGTAGATCATGCATGAAGACTTTCTTTCCTCCAATTACTTCTTGGAGAGAAATATTTCCAGGTACACTGTTCCTGGCATTTTCTGTGAACCTGCTTTATTTCCAGGGTATAAATGGCCACTACAGATCTTGAAAAGAGAAAACACAGACTCAGTATAGGAAATGATGAAGGAAAGGAAGAACAGATAGAGGAAGGAGGACTTAATGTGGGATACTTGCAGCACTGTCTTTATGGACAGTAATTGAAAATATAAGCCTTTCATCTACTCCAGGATCAGGTGTCTGCAGAATGGTGGGAGACTGGCCTGGCAATGCTTGTTTAGAAGACATATGAGAAGCGTATCAGTACAGAGCCAGTGAGACACACTCCACACAGCTATGACTGGCTGCTGGACCTTGACCACTCAGTACCAGAAACCATCTTATTTACTATGGCCTCATAGTATCTAAAAGAGAAAAATGTAATGTTGAAGGTCTGGCCTGTTGTTACTTGAATATTTAAGATAGTCAAGGAGTAAAGAAAAATAAAAGGCTAAAGGATATATGTAAGCTGTAGAGAGGAAATGGGGAGAAACAGCAAATGGGACATTTTTTTTCAGGGGGGGAATATAGATGATTTTGACCCAAGTATTTGTTAGGCTGTGCTAAAGTGGTAGAGGAAAGTGGTAAATGTTGTGATTGCAAGTACAGTCAGTGTCACTATGCATGTTTACATCCATTGGTAATAGATTCCTTTGATCTGGATGGATTTCCAAAGGCCAAAATATAGGATGACTCATCTCTCCCAAGCAAGCATTTTTGGTACATCTGGAAAAGACTGAGTGCTCCTGAGTATGTTATAGTTTTGGGGAGGTGGATACCAGAAATGGAAAAAAGGAAACTACAATGATTTTCATTCTATTTACCAAGTCAGAATTAAATAGAAGTAAAAAACAAAAACAAAATCTATGCCCTCTATATCTTATTTTGAAGAGAGAGACTTGCAATTGTCTTGGTTACTTTTCTCTGGTTGGTGATAAAAATATCTGACACCCAGAATTAAAGAAGGAAAGGTTTATTTAGACCACGGTTAGTGGAGGTTTCAGTCCATAATCAGTAGGCTCCAAGGCAGAGTGGCACATAGCAGATGGCAGCAGTTCATGCTGGTAGGAAAACAGTAAAGAACAACAGGAGGAGCAGCTGCTGAGGTAGCTAGCAAACCTCTCTACCTTATCCACATTGTATTCAGGCTATCTGTCCCAGGGTGGGCATAGCACTCACACCCTTAATCCCAGCATTGGATCATGACTTAATCACAAACTCTAGAAGGTGCCCCAGTGACTGCACAAGGTTTGGGGGAACAGCGAGATACAAAAACACAGCAATGATGTGACATACAGTGGCTCTTATGAGCATACATAACTCTGTAACTTTTCAACGGGTGAGGAGGGATTCTCTCTCATTCTCTTTCACAAAGCCATTAGAACTGTGACAGGGCAGAAGGTATAGGACTGTTCAGTAGTTACCTCCTGACAAGGTGATGGCCTGATGCTACTGCTGCACATCATCTCCTTCCTAGCAGTGGTGCTGTCACCATGTTCTGATACTCATTAATTAATTGGAAACACCTGTATGACTACTTTTAAAGATTTCTAGAGAAGAAAAATGGGAGTAGCAATCTGGCTCCACATTAAGCACAGATTTTTTGGGGGGCGGGCAGGAATAAATTGTTTCTTTCGCAAAGTTAATAAAGAAATGAGCTTATTATAAGTATTTGCCAAGCTTAATCCTCTCTGTGAACAGAGCTTACCTATGGTGCCCCTGGAAATGTAATTTTGGGCCTATTGATAAAAGAACAGCAATTTATCTCCAGATGTGGGTGGGATTAGGATAAAAGGCAGGCTGAAAGGAGCCGACAAACATAAAACTGCCTGTTACTATTGTGTTGCACGAATTCTAAATGTCAGACATGATTTGCAAATAGGAAATAACTGTTCAGATATAAGTTTAAAACTTTCATGCTTTTGCACAAAGATTTACTTATAACAGTGAAGGCTAGGTTAGAGTCAAATGACCTTCTGTAGATCATGCAGTATTAAAATGGCTCAATCTCCCTATTTAATAAATCACAAGGCTCATTAGTATATTGAAAAAGTACAAAGTTGTCTCATGCCAAAAAATAATTAGGGACTGAAATGATCTTAGCAGAGAAACCTGCATTGAAAATTAGCTTACATGCTTTGTTAGTTTCACTGGTTGACCTAGTAGTACCCATTTCAGGGTGTCGTTGAAGCCAGCGTGAGATGAAAACATGCTCACATAGTAGTGAGGATGGTATCTGATTCTATTTTTTCTCAATAACTCTAATGAAAATTAATATAGGTCAACTCATTGTATACATTTAGGAAGTTACTTGGATGTAGACATTAAAACATTTAATATATTTAAATGTACTTTGAAACATTTTATTTTATTTTTGTCTTTTGCAGTTCAGGCTGGCCTTAAGCTCACTTTGTAGCCCAGGCTGATCTTGGACTCACAATGGTTCTCCTGCCTCAGCCTCCCAAGTGCTGAAATTAGAGGCGTGTGTCCCCAAGCCCAGATTTAGAACATATTTAAAAGACTGTATTAAATTTTATAAATTAAATATTTGAGAACTATCATCATAATTACTATATTTACAAGTTCAATATTTTTTCTATTTGTAAATGCAAGAAAATGTTAGGTAAAATCAGGATGAGGAGGTAACTAACACAGGAAGAAAAATATTGATTCAGAACTCTTCATACTAGGCCTTTGGGATAAAAGGAAGAACATGGCTCAAAAAGCAGCTGATGTAGTGAGTAATCTTTAAGGTACGGCATAGAAAGACAGCAAACAATGCATTTTTTTCTTCCTGGAAGTGAGATGAAGAACCATGTTCATCTGATAAATCAGATTTATCTGTGCTGCTCTTGTAGGCATAAACAGAAGTTTACTTACAACGTGCAATTAACATCTCCCTTTTCCCTTCATCTCCCTTCACACAGACAGTCACTGGTGATGGCATTTCATACTGGAGGTGTTTATTTGTAGAGTTCAAAGAACTTCATGGACAGTTTTTCTGTTTCTTTTGATCTCTCTTCCTGCAAGGAAAACCTGCACTGAACTTGAACCCACTAAACCCAAGGCAAATTCATCCAGGATTGTCACTAATTCACTCAGCATACAAAGCTTCCCTGCCTGCATAATGCTGGCTTGTAACTAGGAAGACTCTCGGATGTTCTACTGTAAGCCTGCCCCAAGGGCGGGCTGAGCCAACAACAAAACAGATACAAAGACCAAAAAAACATGGCAAACTTATAGATATTTTAGAGAAAAAGCTAAAAATCAATTAAAATGGCCTACAACTATGTTTCTGATGTTTATCATGTAGCTAGCCTGCTAAATTCAGTTAGCCTTGACTGTCTGTGCCCAGCTGTTTCTCTTTGATAATGAGCTGGGCCAACTTGACTGTCCAGCTGTGCATTTCCTTAGTTAGAAAAATATATATAATTTCCATTTGATTTAAGGACTTCATGTCTGGGACAAACTGGTCCAGTCAAGGACCCATTTAACTCCATTGTTCTGCTCACGCTCCCACCCCTTCTTTCCAGAATGTTCTTACCTTATGATAATCAATTTCTTTTAAGTAAATCTACTTGCTTGACAACATGATTCAATGCATGTAACCAATCATGTAATAACCTGCCATCATCTTTGTATTTCCTGTTTTCAAGCTGTATTTAAATAGAACTCTAAGCTGCTTCATGACCTGGTGATTTGGAACTGATTCCCACCATCCTGCTAGTGTAATAAAAGTTGCCTTCTAACTCCTTGGTGAAAAGAGCCTTCCACTTGGTTTGATATTGTTTTTTTTTTCTGCAATACTGCTGTGATCCTCCTAATTATCTCTCTGTACACACTGTTCATGCTGCCTACAAAGGTTTATGATAGACCACAGAGTTGGAGAGGCTGAACTTTCCAATGGTTCTACTTCAGCTCTGCTTCCTTGCTAGACTGGTTTCCATGGGATGTGTTGTCTCTTCACCCTCATTCCTCTTTCTTGTCACAGTGCCTTGCCTGGAAGGTTGACAATGCCAATTCATGGGAAGAAATCTGAAGGCTCAGAGAGTATCTGAATATGAGAGAGAATGTCATAACTGTTGAATCACTCATACTCCTCTTCCCTTCCCTTCCCTCCTCTCTCTCTTCTTTCCCTTCTTTCCTTCTCCTCTCCCTCTTGTTTGTTTTGGGGATGAACTCAAAGCCTTCTCACTGAGCTGCATCCCAGCTTTGGAGTTTTGTTTTTTAATACTGAGACAAGCCCTTATTGAGTTACTGATTGACACAGGCTGACCTTGAACTTGTGATTATCTTATCCAGCCTCCCAGAATGCTGGAATTATGGGCATGTGATACTACTTCTGAGATTTCTTTATAAATAACAAACTTGCATTAAAGAGTACAAAGCACTTTTTTTTTTTGCGGAACCGGGGATTGAACTCAGACCCTTGTGCTTCAAAGCACTTTTTAAGAGGCTGAGAAAGTGTAAAATACTGCAATAAACAAGTAGTTTTGATTTTGAAGGCTAATAGTTGATCTATAACACCAGCACTTATTAGTTGCTTGGCTTTGTGTTTTATTTTTCTAATTTTTTTTTTTTCCTTAAAATTTTATTGAGAAACATATAGTAATGAGACAGTTGCAAAAC
>NDGM011177092.1:0-17344 GCA_002564305.1 Octomys mimax | reverse complement strand
AAGACAATGTCCAAGAACTCCCCAACACAAAATTAGCATGGCTCCACATCTGTTCTAGTGTTTTCCAGAGTTCGGGAAGTGCCACAGAACCTTGAGTCCTTGTTTCTAGAACTGTCTCTGGCCTCTTGACTCTGGACCACAACCTAATGACCCAGAGACATTCATTCAAGGCCACCCCTTTTCCTTCAGTCCTTTCTGGGAACCTTCCAGGTACCATTTCTGTGACAACATCTGTCTTGTGAATAGTCTAGAACTGCTGGGTTGGGAACCTCAGTCTTTGTCACAGACAGAGCTTATATTTTAAAAATGTAGCATATATATATATATATATATATATGTATATATATATATATATATATATGAATAATACTTTCTTACTTTGGAAAAAATGAAGATACAGAAAACTATAAATAATAAATACAAATTACTTACAACCCCTTGTCTAGTACCAACAACACCTGGGCGTATATCTTTCTGGGTGTTTCTCCACATTTTTATACCCAACTGAAATTTTACCAATATATATATATATCCAGATCCACATATGGTTTTATCTCACTTTTTGGCTTGCAATTATATTGTGTTTCCCTTGTGTTATAAAATAGGATTATTAGTAACTTCATAAGATTTTTACAACATCTCATCATTTGGGTACATCACCTTTTATTCAATATGATCACCATATTTTCTTTTCTTTTTTATTTGTATTTTAGAGAAGGGTCTAGAGTGTGTTCAGTGTCTCACTACTATATCAGACTTGTAGTGATCTACCTGTTTACAGCCTCCCAAGAGCTGGGATTACAGGCACACACCACCATGCCCAGTCTCAATTACCATCTCAGCTCACCCCAGGGGTGGGGCTGGCATGGCAGGCCAGGGACATCGAACCCCCGACCCCTGCACCTGCTTGCAGGTACTTTAATCTGCTGAGCCATTTGACTGGTTCATATCTCCATATTTTCATTTCATGTTGCTTTCACCTATCAATACAGATCTGCTCAGTTTTCTTTTTACAAGTGAATCCAAGAGTTTCATGGCCCAAATGTGTAGAAGAATAATAAAAACTGATTGGTAGCTATTGCATACCTGCTGAGCATTAGAGATGAATGGTGTCCTCAACAAAGTGAGGAGGTTCCACAGATTCCCCTTGTCTAAGACCTTCTCACTGATCAAATTTTCCTCTCTGGAGATGAGGGGGCAATGGCTGCTGGCAGGTGGGAGGTAAGCCTATGATAGCAAGCAATGGAGCAGTCAAGTGCCCCTGCTAGTCCTTTCAGTCACCTCTCAGCCTCCCAAACTGGGTCCTTTCACTCACTTACATGATTCTCCACCCCGGGCCCTGCCCCATCCCTGGCAGAGTGTGCACATAGTCTGTCATGGGTTCTCCTTCCTGAATGATCTTGGATCTTTTAGGCTGAAGCTAACTTTGTGAGCAGAACAGGCTGGTTTTATTCCTGCCTTTTTTCAGAAGACATGAGTTGAAATCCAACAAGTGCCTCATTGGTACCTAGAAGGACTTCCCTTGGCAACTTCCTGTTTTCTACTATGGGATTTCTTGGCTGCCCACAGGTTTCTACATGAAATCCAGCTGAATTGCGCTGTTAACAAGATGAGTGTGGACAACCTGGCCACTGTAATTGGTGTGAATCTCATCAAGTCAAAGATCGAGGACCCGGCTGTGATCATGAGAGGTACATAAGGCTGGTCCTGCGATGAAGGCGAGCATGGAGGAAGGAACAGGAATATCGTTCCTAATGTTTGTGCCCTGTTCTGCTGTTTACAAAGCTTATTCAGCTGATTATTTTGTCTGAATTGTATTAAAAGTACTATGAGGTAGGCAGAGATAAAATTAGATCAATTTTCCAGATTACAGTGGAGAGAGAGAGAGAGAGAGAGAGAGAGAGAGAGAGAGAGAATGAATTTCTTCAATGGTTATCCAACACAGTGGGGTACCATGAAAAGAATGTTTCCTAGTCTTTTGTTACCTTTCTATACCTTTAACCAGACAGAGAAAGGTTTCATTTTTAAGCTATCTCATCAAAAGGCTGCTGTAATCTGGACTGAGAAAGTTCTGAGCGTGTTTGCTCTGTAAACAAGTCTCTGCATAGAGTATGGATGTCCGCCATGGGTGTGAGGAGGCAGTACACACGACACACATTCGCTATGTATCCATTAAGAAACCAGAGGGCCACAGCCAGAAAGAAAAATGTCTTCCTTTTCTCCTGTTACACTGCCTACTTTTCTGATTAAAAACTGACCCAGGGCAATATAGGCTGAAAAGAACTTCAGAAAGCCCCCTCTTCTACCCTACTTCCACATTTTCTTCTAGTCTATCCTTTTCACCACAAGCTCCCACTCAGAGTAATTAAGGAGGGGCCTGGGAGGAACAAAATAAGTTCTGTAGGCTCAGTGGCTTTAGGGCCAAGTTTGGATGTGTAATGCTGGTGGGGAATTTTGAGGGCATCCTGTTTCCTGTCCTGTGATCCAGCACTATAGATCTCTTTTCTCTCTCTTTGTCCTTTCAGGGACACCTCAGATCCAAAGAGTGATGACCATGATGATCAGAGATCATGAAGTCCTCTTCCCCAAGTCTAAGGACACACCCCTGTCACCCTCTGCCCAGAAAAATGACCCCAAGAAACTGCCAGTGCCTCGAAGCTCTGTGGGCTGGGATGTCGCCGAAGACCCTTCCATTTCTAGGACAGACAACTTCAGTAATACGGTGAGACACAGACCACCTTTCTGCCTCCCTGGACCCTTCCTTTGAGCCAAAGAATTACATAGAAGAGCTGCACGCCAGGATGGGCTTGGGGCGTGCCAGAGGCTGCTGTGACAGCGTCTCAGCTGGTGCAGAGCATGCAAGCACACCTGGACACCCTGGTCTCTCTCAATGCAGGCTCTGTGGGCATTCTGGGGGCAGGCTTGTGACGTTGCACCTATTCTCTGAAAGGTGGGCAACGGGTCCTCTAAGAAACCTCTCTGAAAGAGAAACCTCTTCGTATACTGTACAGTCCAGGGCAGTTCAAGAGTTGTTGGAATTTCTGTGTGAAATTCCAGAGAGAGCTGGTTTCCTGCTAACCCTGAGACGTGATTCCTTGCTCAGAGTGTGTGGCGTTTCATGTACTGTTTCTCATTCCCCGATAAGCCTGCTCAGCAGTGTCAGCCCCTCGTTTGTACTGCGGGGTTGGAACTCACGTTCTCAGTAGCCCGAAACTCTGCAGACTCCAAGACATAACGATTTGAGGGAACTAATTTGCAAAGGTCAAATATTTTTAGGTATTTATAGCAACAAATCTTTTTCAAAAGAACGTATGGACTTTATATACAGCTTGATTTTTTTACATGTGGCCAAGAAACGAATTTGAAATTTCTGTTGACCACATAACTTAAATTACCTATAGTGCTATTAATCCTACGGACAAAAAATAAAAATAGTAATGGAAGTGATGGTATTTTTTCTTAGATGAGGTTTGTCTGGACATAAGCAACTTACTAACATCCTAAAACTAAATTATAATTTCAAACTGCTCATGTTTCATGCATTAAAACCATCTCAGCAGTCCCTGAGCAGAGCTGTTGCTGTGCTCATATAAATTTGCTATGAGCAGCCATCATGCCAGGAAATTTAAATCTATCACCTTTGGAGTCTTCAGCAGAACTCTGCAGGGCAGAAGTCGTCCTGTGCATCTTTGATTGAAGAGCTGAGGCCAGAGAGGTCGAGCAGCTTGCCGGAGGTGGAAGCCCCAGGGTTGAGCTCAGTCTGCTTCCCACCTCAGGATGCGGGTTCCCTTGAACCCAGAGGGCAGTGCTGAAGCAGGTGCTCAGCCAGAAGGCCAAGAAAGCTTGAACTCTGAAGTTCTTGTTTTTCTGTTTTGAGTTTGCTTTCCCTCTCCCAGTCCCTCTCCTCCTCCCTCTCTCTAATTTAAAACTTGATGATATATACACATGATTCAAAAATTAAAAAGAGAGAAAAAGTTAAACATGGAGAAGTCCTGTCCCCTCCCCTAGTCCCACACAGTTTATGCCTCCCTATCTTAGTTTCCCATGTGCTCTTCTAGTGTTCCTCTATGTAATGTCAGTACAAGAATACAGGAGTGCAGATTATCACCTTACCTCCATTTTTACACACAACATGGTATGATGCTCTCTCTGCCTCTCTCTCTCTCTCTCTCTCTCTCTCTCTCTCTCTCTCTCCCCCTACACACACACACACACACACACACACACTGCTCTGAATACTGGAATTTTTAACCTAGGACTTTTTCACATCAGTACCTAAGCAGCTCTCTCACATAATCTCAGGCTTTTCGCAGGCATATAGTGCTCTGTTTTGTACATGAACTGTAACACACTTACCAGAACCCACACTTGAGAAAAGTATTTTCAGCCTTTTCATAAAAACAAGGCTGCAATGAATAACCTTGACAGTATCTCCCTCAGCACTCAGGTAGATTCATTTCTGAGATAAATTCCCAGAAGTGTGACAACTGGGTCAGAATATAATTAGATTTAAATGTGTAATTTTGACAAAAAAATTGTATTTGTGCTACTTTATTCTTACGTGAGCACTACCTTAGAATCCTATATCTCCACAGTGTCAACAACTAAGTAAGTTTCTTAATGTGATGTTGATTAAGGCTGCCCATTTGATAGGTGAGAAGTAGTATATTAGTAATTTTAATTTTTGCCAGTACCAGAGATTGAACCCTGGGCTTTGTGCAGCTACTACTGAGCAAGTGCTGTACCATTGGGCTACATCCTCCACCCTTATTAAATTTTATTTTGAGACAGAGTCTCACTAAGTTGCACAGGGCAGCTTTGAACTTGTGGTCTTCCTGCTTCCATCTCTGGAGGAGTCACTGGGATTATATATATGTGCCACTGTCCTGGTTAATAATCTTAATCTTGAGCTTCTCCCATTCTGAGACAGGTTAAACATCCTTTTTAACATGTGCAGGCCAATTGCACTTTCTCCTGTATTAACTGTCTAGTTTCATCTATTGATCATATTTATATTGATTATTGGACTTTTTCCTTCTCAATTTTTATAGGCTTTACATAATAGCAGCCAATAAGAGTATCTTCTTCTTACACGGGCAAGAGTTACCTGTGTAGGCATCGTAAATGTTTATTAGTTTATTATTTGGTATTTGATATAGTATGTGGTGATTTGCTTATCTTCATTATTTTAATTTTGGAGGTCATAGAAATCCACATCCGTTAAATTCATTTTACTTTATGGTTTCTGGGCTTTGAGGCACAGTATAAAAGATCTTTCATCCTAAGTTTATAAAAGGATCCTAGTTTCATATTCTTTAGCCACAAACAAGTAAATTATTTCAATCCACATTTTATCTCTAGAGCGTGAATTAGTTCCTTACCTGCAACACCCTTTTTAAAAATTTCTGGGCAGATAATCAAGCTAATAAATTAAGATACGTACTTCTAAGTAAGAGTGCATGCAATCAGGGAACATTTTCTTCCAGCTCCTTAATCCTTATTTTGGGGATCTGGCACATGGGTGAGAAAATTCATATACTAACCATGGCTGTTTGTTCTAGACAAGTGACTCCGATGCCACCAGTCCCACAGGATCACAGCCAAGTGACAAGCATCAGGACGACAGCGGCAAAGCCCCCAGAGAAAAGCCGGGAGACTGGAAGGTGCAGTCTCGCAAAAGGACCCAAACACTCCCGAACCGGAAATGTTTCTTGACATCAGCTTTTCCAAGTAGCAACAGCAACAAAGTGGAGATCTTCAAGAATGAGTTTTGGTCACCTTCAACAGAGGCTAAGGCGGGGGAAGGGCACAGAAGAACCATGTCTCAAGACTTGTGCCATCTTTCCGACCCCCAGCGGACTTCAACCTATGACAATGTCCCCTCCCAGCCAGGGCCCCATGGGTCTGAAGGGGGCACACTTTCTTCCCCTACCTCTGACTGCAAGAAAGATGCTCTTGCCAGCACAGACTCTGAAACGGGGCCTCAAGGAAAGAACTCTGGGGAAGAGGAGCTTGATTCTTTGCAGAAGATGGTCCAGGACCTACGGGAGCAAATAGAAACACAGAAGAAAACATATGAAGAACAGATTAAAAAGTAAGTTGCATACAGAGAACCACTGGGGAGCACCAGGCTTCCATCTTTAGAAGCCATCTGGATTGTTCTCACCTGCTGAAAAGGTCACATTATAAATTTTCCATATAGGAAAAGTGGGAATATAGCTGCTGAGTCTAAAGGGAAAAGGGTACATGTGATGAATCGACATGACTAAGTTAGTGAAAACCCTGCACTTTGAGTTAGAGAAACTTAAATACCTCATTTAAGTAGTAAACCAACAGTTTCCTACAGTGGTTCTTCACGGATTACCATACTTTACTGAATTGAGAGAAAATGTTTCGCATTCATGTCATCCCTCAATTTCTGCAAATTCTTTTTGAGTATCAGCTTCACACCAGACACTGTCCCAGGTGGTAGGGAAAAGCACTGAGCAAGACAGCACCCTAAGCACTGTGCTATGAGGGTACTGTCTCTAGTGGGGCAACAGAGAGTACAACTGTGTAAGCATACGTGGTACATCAAGTGGTGGGAAAGGCTAGGGGGAAAAGGAGCAGGGCAAGAGGCTGGAGAGGACGAAAATGTACTCAAAGTGTTACATAGGGTGTTTAGGGAAAGTCTCACCAAGAAGTGGCAGAGGGATTTAATTCATGGCAGCTGAAAAGCAGAGCATGGAAATATGCCAGAGAAGAGAGAGGCAGGGACCACATAGAGTACCCAAAGTCACACCTATATGATCCATCCAGACACACCCAGCGTGTGCTTTATCAATCCCCTGAGCAGCACTGAAGACAGTCAAGTTGACCGTCCAGGTTAACCACCACACTTCAGCATGAATATCATTGGTACGGTAGCATCAACATCAAACCAGCTGCCACAGCGGTGGCTGATCCTTGTGAATAAAGCAGAGTCCTGTGAATCCACCTATCAGGGCACTCCCACCTCAGCAGAGAGGGACTGATGAGCTGCTGGCAATAGCTGCTAAAGCTTTGTGCTTCAGAGAGGTCTTACGGGACCTCTACAGTAGTGTTGTGGGACAGGAGAAGTAGGAGCTCAGGATGTAGAAACATATACCGGAGGTTCACGTGACTGATGAGCGCTGGACTGGGATTTGAAAGCCAGGCTCCTGAGCCTACTCAGAGTCCACCTCTGCTCTGGAGCAAGCGGTCAAGATCTAGTACAGTATCTCAGCAGTTTTCTCCAAGTCAGAGAGTATGGAGAACTTTGAGGAGAAAATGAAATTTGTAATGAAAAGGTCAGAATGAAGGAGACCCGTGTTTCTGTGTGACGGTAACAGCAGGGTAGGCAGGATTCTGAAAGACTGTTGTGCGCAGAATGGGCCAAGGCCTTTGAAACCAGAAACCAAGGTACAGGTTCTGATGGGAGCTCAGGTTTCCACAGGAATAGAGGCAGGCTTTTACGAGCTGGGAGGCACTACCCCTCCAGGTGAGATTCTGAGTCACTTCAAATCATACCATCTGAGCTTCACATCCATCCTCAGGTTCAAATTTCCTTTCTTTGTCTCAAAAATGGAATACATACACCCATTCCTGAGGGTTAATTTGACATAGTCCGAAAAAAGGCACCTGAGACTGTATTATGATTTGGTCAGTTACAATGAAAAGCCTGGGAAGCCAGAAAACCTACAGATCTCTGGCTTGGAGCTGACAGAAGAGCAGCCTGGAAATTCCCCTTGCTCCTCCGAACATTGATCCCAAGGAGGACTTTCATAGAGAAAGGTCCTGATTCATGCTTTCATTGATGTAGGAGGAGGATGTGACATAGGCATAGAAATGCTGGGCGGGTGGAATGTGGCCCAGGCCTTCATAGCTTTACTGAGCAAGATGGATACAAGAGGCCATAGAGCAGAAGCATCCATCATTAGCAAAGACGCTTCAAAGATTTTACTATCTGGCAGAGGACACAAAACCTAAAAAATGTATGAAAAAATCATAAGGGATGTCACGAGATGTCACTTCATTGAATGACAAAGAAAGGGTTCAGTCATACTCCGGGTATTCAAGTTTCTGGGAAGCACCCACACCCCTCATGGGGGGAGAAACATAAATGGGAGGAGGGCCATAAATGGAGGCACAAGTCAGACTGCACGCCTGGATTTTGGAAAGGAAAAGGAACAGGGAGGTTGTGAGCAAGCAGGAAGGAGTGTGAAGGAAGAATCTAAACTTAATACCTATACTTTCATTCTCTCCTTTCTTGCAGTCTTGAGAAGGAAAATTATGATGTCTGGGCTAAAGTGGTCAGACTCAATGAAGAGCTAGAGAAGGAAAAGAAGAAGTTTGCTGCTCTGGAAATCAGCCTTCGCAATGTGGAGCGCTCCAGGGAGGATGTGGAGAAGAGGAACAAGGTTTTGGAAGAAGAAGTCAAGGAATTTATCAAATCAATGAAGGAATCCAAGACTGATCCATGAGGGTCCTAGAAGTACCATAAGGACAACAAGCAAAGCTTGACTTTGTTCCTTTCTTCAGTGGTGTGCACAACTGGAAAAGTAACTTAACTCCCTCAGAGGGAAAGGACATTTTAGGGAAATGTCAAGCTGCACAATAAGCAAATCAGTGGAGTTTGCAGATGGATATGGATGAGGGGAGAAATGTGTGGACACCTATGATCACCTGTCACTGAACTCAGAAGGATTGCATTATTCCCCTGTGGCTTCAGGAAGAGTGAATGAAACCTTCCATAGGTAATAACTTGTTCCAACAGAGAAGTATGAGACAGGTGATATCTCAGTGCTCAGGCAGAAAGCTGGCCACAATCTGAAGCTGGGCGGAGATGTTAGTTCTTTATCTCAGCATGAAACAACTCACCCAGCCAGATGACCTCAAGATACCTTTGGGCACAGGCAGAAATGGGATTCAGCTCTCTGAAGCTCATCCAGGAGGCCTGGGATTGGGCAGCTGCTCCTGCTGGGGTGGGAACCCCATCCTACCACCCTTGCCACAGCACACATTCTCTGGGGTTTTCAGACTTCATATTAGAGCAAGACGAAGCAAGCAATAAACTGTATTTATAAAGATGAAACTATACTCAAATAAAGTAATTTTTAAAACAAGAAAGAAAGAGCAAGGCTGTTGCTAATTCATACACCACCTTTGTAAGAATTGGTAAGCTACATCCTTTCCTCTGAGCAGATATACCTCTCTCAGGAGCTCATGGCTTGGTGACCAGGACATGGGCTGTTCGCAAGCCCTCACTTGCCTTTCAGTAACCTCAACTGTGTGTGAAGACCCAAGAATAAAGGCTTCCTGCTCTGATGTGACCTCCTTAAAGACTTTGGATTTATGTAGTAAAATTTATGAGAATAATATATTTTCCATTTGTGAAAATGTACGTGCTTTCACCTTTTAAAGTTACCTTGGGCACTAGACAACATCTGGGAGGTGAATTTCCCTGGAGATGGTCGACTTGAAGAAGATGGTGCTGGCAGGGGGAGATTTGGGACATTATTAGAAAATCAATAAAATATGTGAATCCCTGAGATCTACTTATTCTTTAATTACAGTCAAATGTAGCGATCTTTATTGGACCCATCTCTCTCTCTCTCTCTCTCTCTCTCTCTCTTTCTTTCTTTCTTTCTCTCTTTCTCTCTCTGTCTTGAGACATAATCTCACTATGTAGTTCAGATTGGCTTTGAACTCACTATTTAGCCCAGGCTATCCTGGCTTCAAACACTGTGATCCTCCTGCCTCAGCCTCCCGAGTGCTGGGATTGCAGGCATGTCCCACCGCTTCGAGCTTATTGGACATCTAAGCTTAGTTGATAAGTAGCTGCAGTTAGTTCTGCTAGTGTGTGTCCTTATCTTCTCCTGGGTGTCTCACAGACTTGTGAGGGACTAAACCAAAGTTGAATATGAAAGTGATCAGCATCACATTTCCACAGGGACATACTGTATATGACAGTACAAACAGAAGTCCCTGAAGTTTGTTTTGAGCCTGGTATTACAGGACCTTGTTAGGCAGGCAGCTGGAGCTCAGGCCCTTTGGGAGTGCTACCTCTGAGTCCCAAGTTCCCTGGTCTGGTGATGTTTCTAGCTCTACCCCTTCCATCGGGGATATGAGAAGCAGAGCAGCCCATTCAGCATCAGAAGCTCTTAAGAATCTGGCTTTCTTAAGGTACATTCCTTGGTGACATGCCACCCTCCATATGAAGAGAACACACACACACACACACTAAATCCCCAGGGTTCTTCCAGGTCCCTCAATCTTTGTGACTCCCAAGGGATCCAGGGAAGATCAGGGATCTGACACCCCTGTACTCATGTGCCTCAAAGGATACGAGTGAGATGCGTGACAGCGTAGCTCTAGGCCTTGCTAGAGCCAAAGCCTAGTTTCGAGAAGGCGGTGCTGGAGCTTAATCTATGTCAGATGTTCTGCTGGATCCAGGAGCTCTCCCCTTTATTTTCAAAGCTATCGCATGGACAAGACTGGACTAATTCTGCGTCCTCTTTCACCTTCTTGGGCTCTGCCCATGCATGTGCAAAAGGCTCCAGTGTGCACGCCAGCTCCTTGCCCTCTTCCCTGTTGCACTTCTACCGCCTTGAAGTCTTAGAGATGACTCACACCAGGACTCATTTCTCTGAAGTTTAAGGCAGACTTGGTACTTTCCAGTAAGCTTATGTAACATATGAGAGAAGTCTGTACTGGGGAATTGTCTGGGATGATTTCTTCCCAATAGATATTTTTAAGGCCAGAAGAGAGCAAATGCAGCATTGCAGCTCAGAGCCTGCTGCCTAAGATGCAAGCAATAAGCACTCTTGTCATTGTGTTGGCCAACTTCCTTAAGCTCTGTTCAGAAAAGCAAGAAACAGGAAACTGAAGCAGCCAGAGACTACTGAGAGGAACAGGACGAGAAGTGCTACAACAGCTGCTGGCTGGGCTCCACAGGCTGGGAGCAGGAAGATGCATGTGCACTGACATCGTGTAAACTTCCACATTCCACCACTTCCTGTGCAGATACCAATAGCAGCAGGAGAAGCAGCAGCAGCAGCAGCAGCAGTAATAGCAGCAGCAGCAGCAGTAATAGCAGCAGCAGCAGCAGCAGTAATAGCAGCAGCAGCAACAGCAGCAGCAGCAGTAATAGCAGCAGCAGCAGCAACAACAATAGCAACAGCAAGAACAACAGCAGCAGCAGCAGCAGCAGCAGCAGCCACAGTATGCACGTCACGTGCTGGCTGAGGAGCGGAGAGAACACTCCCACAATGAAAACAGGACACCTTTACAAGAATCATGTGGAATCCTTCATCCTGCCTGAGGAGGCTGGGAAGAAGGAGGCCTGCAGAAGGGGGCTGCAGCTGCATCAGCCCAGGTTGCAGTTGGCCAGCAGGAGAAAGAGCCGGAGCTGCAGGGCTTGTGGCGCAGAAGGTTGTCCAGGGTATATATATCCAGATAAAGAATGAACAGATTTATGTACACTATGCATATTCTGTTTTCTCTGATCCTGGATGACTGTCTTGTAATTAGAGAGCAATCGACTTGGAAGACACTTTGAGTGTATGTAATCCAAACCATTTATTTAATGGACAGAGAAATTGAGACCCAAAGACATAAACTGAATAGCTAGTGTTCCCAATGCAATAAGAAAGAAGATTAAAGGAGATAATTTTCAAGGGATCCTCTAGCTCACATTTCAGGGACTCTTATGATTCTTAGCTTCTTTCCAAGGGTTCTTTCCCAAACATTGCAGTCGTAGTGCAAAATTCTCAGTTGCTGAGTACTGTCAGAATTTAAAGCTGACATCTAGGGCCAGTGAGCTAGCTCAGCAGACTAAGCATCTTCTTAGGTAAACGCAGGGACTGGGATTCAAATCTTGGCACAACATGCTGCGCCAGCCCCACCCGCAGGCATTCTGAGCCGGCCACCAAGACCAGGCGTGGTGGCACATGCCTGTAATCCCACTGTTCAGGAGGCTAAAAACAGGAGGATCACTGTGAGTGATCCTGAGCTGCATAGTGAGACCCTGTACCAAATACATTAAAAAAAAAATCTGGCATCTGCTCATGATTACAACCAAGACCTGCCTAAGAAAATGCCAGTATTTCACCAGATTTCTATCACCACCTGATTTCCATTACTGCTTTAAAACAGTGGCTCTCAGTCTGTGCTCACACAGTGGAATCAGCTTGGAACTTAAACAAAATTCTGATGCTTAGTTTCTACCCGATATGAATTGAATCAAAATCTTTTCAAGTGGGCCCTAAGAACTGAGATTTTAAAAAATTTCCATTGATGATAATATATAACCAAGATTGTTAGACACTGTTCTAAAATTATTTAAGTTTGGCTCGAATCATGACTAATGATTATATTAACCTACTTGCTTCTCTCCAATTAACACAATTTAATTTTCTGTCACCCCTTCATGGTGGTTAATCACATGCTCATTCTTTTCAGATAAAACATGCCTGACAGATAAAGAGTGGATTTTTAATATGCTCATTTTGCAGATGGTGAAAACTCACCCAAAAGAGATTTCAAAATATCTCACTATAATAGTAACTTAATCATGAGCCAACCCAAGGATTTTGAGATCCCTTGACTTACTTGAGAAGTTGACTTTCCCCCTAGGCAAAGAATGTCTGATTAAAACCATCTCCCTTTGAGACTCATATAAAATCAAGAAATCCCTCCTAGTTGACCTTACGATATTAACCATAAATGTGGTTTTACTGGAAGACATCCACAAGGCTTCCTCAACTAGTAATACTATCTTTATCTGATTCCTAGTGGAGAGCCATGTGACAAAGAAATGTGTGCCTGGATGGATGAGGTATGTTACTGCTAAGGGAACATATCAAGGCTGTAGATGTGACCAAGGCATATTGCAGTGTGCGACTTGAGCACCTGAGATGGGGTGAGGGGTCAGTGATAGGAGAAAGGGGAAGTCAGCCCACGGGACGGAGAAGCCAGGTTGCCCTCAAGCATACCAGAGAGCTGGTTGAAGTTAGCACTTTGACTTCCCTTCTGCCCTCCGTTCTCTTTATTGATGACTTCTCAGTCTTGCCACAGCTCACCAAGCTAAACACATCCTGGCATCTTTGACACCAGAGCCAAATAATGATAATAATAATAATAATAATAATAATAATAATAATAGCTACTATTAAGAGTGGCAGGTATTGTTTGTTCTCCACCGAGATCTATGCTGGGCATTTTGTATAGCATTCCCTTTAGCTATTGAACCAGCCTTTTTGTTCTTTTTTTTTAAACACAACCAAACTTATTTTGCTGAAGTTTTAATGCAGCAGAGCTAAGAACTGAAGTGAGCCTGTGTGATCTGTGTGTTGCTATATTGTCCATGCTTTCCTTTCATGCAGAGGAGAGGTGTAACATTCAAACTGTATTGGTATTATGGTTTGTGTCTAGGTGTCCCCCCAAAGCCTCACGCAGTCCTGGGGTGGCTTCTGGAGTTGGTGATTGATTACTGTGGGTGGGGTGCCACACCTACCCTGGGGCAGGTCATTTGCAGTACAGTGTGAGGAGGGGAGAGAGGCTAGTTAGCTGCCTGGGCTGCTGCCACTCCTTTTTGCTCTCTTGTTGTTTGCCCTTGCCATGAAAGGTTGCTCTGTGCCATGTGCCACTAAGCCTTGGAGCCAGCTGAGTATGGACTGAAGCCTCCATTAACTGTGAGCTAAATAAGCCTTTTCTTCCTTCATTTTAGGTGTTGGGTATTTGTTCCAGCAATGAGTGAAAAGTCACTGAGACAGGAAAGAAGAAATAAGATAAAATGTCCACAAGCTACTATTGGGATTTTTTCTTTTTTTTGAGACAAAGTCTCACTATGTAATCCAGGCTGACTTTGAACTCACTATATACCTTGGCTGGCCTGGAACTCTCAGTGATTCTCCTGCCTCAGCCTTCTGAGTACTGGGGCTACAGATGTGTTCTACCACTCCTTGAGCATACTACTTAGATCTTGAGCGTCCCCCAGAAGCTCATGTGTTGAAGGCCTCATCTCCAGTCTGTGGCACTACTGGGAGGTGATGGCACCTTAAACAAGTGGACTCTAGTACAAGGAGTCAGGTCATTAAGGGGATGCCCTTGCAGGGAATATTTGAACCTTGATCCCCCCCTTCTTTTCTCTAGTTTTGCTTCTCAGCTGCCACGAGGCGAGCAGTTTCCTCCACCATATAGTCCATTATAATGAACAGTCTTACCACAGGCCCAAAGCAACATGGCCAAATAACCACAGATTGGGACACCCAAAACTGCAAGCCAAAAACATTCCTCTTTATAACCTGATGGTCTCAGAAATTTTTTTATAGTACAAAAAATCTAAGATACCAAGATATTTTCTTTTTAGAGAAGCCTGACAGGAGTTTAGGAAAGAACTCCTACTGGTACCTTCTCTGATCCAACATCAAGATGGAGATGCTTCTCCAGGTAAAAGCCTTCTCCATTACCTTGAGTCACACCCACCTGCCTGCCCTGGGTGGCTACAGGGCTGAGTGTCACATGAGCACTCTTCATCCCATGCTTCAGCACCACCCGCAAAAGGCTGCTTGGGAATATTCACCAATTAGGGTCTCCCCGAAGTCTCTGGTTTCATGAAGGTAAGGACCTCCATGTCAAACTCCCTCATTTATTCTCAACCCTTCTTTCCACTCAGAAATCTCCTCTGTTTCCTCATGACTAGAATGAGAAGGAGAGCCCTCACGTGGCGTGTGCTGGTAAGTCTGAGAGACGCATTGTCAGGGAGACCTCTAAAGAGGAGAAACAGGGTTGATGAGATAGTTCAGTGGTCTAAAACTCCTGCTTAGGCAACCTTAGGCAAATACGTAGGGACCTCAATTTGATCCCAGGCACCACATACTATGTCAGCCATGCCCCCAGGTTGGGATGAGCCGGCCACAAAAATAAATAAATAAATAATAAAGGAGAGCATCATGTCTTCATGTTCCCTGGTGTGAATGGTGTTGCATCGTGGGAGGAAATAGAGTTGTACATTTCCATCCTTTCTTCATTTTGAGAAGTGTCAAGTCAAACAGGCTCTGTCCTTTAGAAGTTTACAGCATAAGACAGTGTGTCCCAACCAGAGGCTCGCAGCTTCCAGACATAGTACACTGGAATGTCTTCAGCCTGCTTCACACAGTCCAGATGTCTTTGTAACACTCACAGTAGACAAGCAAGCAGAGGAAGCATTGCCATGTGACAGCTTTGAGACAAGGCCCACTAACGATGCGCTGACATGGACTTGCCCTCTGCTTCTTGCATTTTATCATCCTGACTTTCTGGAGAGGATACAAAGCCCTTACTTTTCTTAGAAGTCACTAATTCCAAAGCTGTGAAAGAGAGCAATAGTTTAAATGCTGCTGCACTTTTAGGAAATGATCTGGGCGAGCTCATGGCCCAGCTCAACTGGTTTGGGTCAGGACCCTAGACACATTCTGTGGGAACTTGAACCTGATCCCTGAGAAGCAGATGGTTGGGGTTAGGTCCTCTGTCTATGTTAGGGCTGAATACAGTCTCCTTTGATATTTTCAGGTGACTAGTTCCAGGATATCCTCTAGATTCCCATATTATGGATACCAAGTCCCTTATTTAAAATTCCCTAGTACTTGTATATAATCTATAAACACCCTCCAATATATTTGAAATCATCTCTGGGTTAGTTCTAATAGCTGATACAAGGTAAATGCTATGTAAGCAGTTGTTGTACTGTATTCTTTAAGGAATATGAAAAAGTATACATATCCAGCTAGAGATGCTGTATTTCCTGTCTGTGGCTTGTTGGACCTGTGAGATCAAAGCCTGTATTCAAGGGACTAAACTATATTACCTTCATTGAAAAAGCAGCTGCGACCTTTAAATGCCTACACCATGCTGTCATTCTGATTATGCTCACTTGTTGAAATTCTGGCTGTTATGTGAAACCAACCCTCAGAATTGAAGCGATTGCTTTTAAAATCTCATATAGGATCTCAAACTACGGGGCCCAACTCTGTGGACATCAGTGGTGTGGCTTGCTATTCATGTTTCCATTGCTTTGCTGAAAGAATCAGAATATATTCCCCCACAAAAGTTGAGAGTACGTGAAGAGTGAAATATATGAAAATCATACAGCATTCAGCTGTTGCTATGCCAATCTTGAAATAGTGGCTCTCTATGCAGAGATAATCCGGGTAGTGGTGCCAATAACTTTTTTCCTTTGTGTAAGAAAATTACACCCAAGGTATTGTAAAATGTCACATCAATGGTTCTTGCTCCTACAGTTAATGACAATTTAGAAGAGCTACAATTGACTAGGGCCCTTTCTTTTAAGTTAAATGATTGAGTGTTTTGACACTATTCTAGAATAATTGTCCAGTTTGTTCAATTCAATTAAATCATAAATGTATTTATTGTGGAGAATCATCAGTCTTGTTTTATTTTGTTGTTGTGTAGTGTAATGTTGTGTGTTTAAACTATTGAGGAAGACTCAGGCTTTCTCTTTCTTTAGAGAGAATTTTTTCAAGGCATATTTCGGCTGCAGGGAGCCCAGACCACTATGCACTTGCACACAGAATATCTGATGCTTGCTACAGTTTGTGAGCCAGCACACAGCACCCCAGCACCTCACAAGGAGCCAGCGGCCCAGTCAATCACCTCTAGTTCTTTCTGCCTAAGGAGAATACGCTCTCCATGTTTTCAGTGCATGTCTGTAGCTCTAGATTAAGATTGTACCCCCTGGCGATCTAGTAATTACCTAGAGAAGTGTTTTCCAAGGTATGTTGCTGGAAGTCTTCTCTTTGTAAGGAAAATTGTTTGAAGAGCAGATTCCACCAAAGAGATTTGTGAAACCTTGTATTCTTCAGATGGTAGCACTCACCAAGCAAGGCAGCTTCATCATACTTGAAGTCTAATTCTTAAGCCTGGCACATGACAATCACCTCTTTCAAGATTACCTCGCAAAATCCCCCAACATCATTTATAAGGTTCTAGATTCTTAGCTGCATGTATATCCTGAACACTAAGATATAATGATAAGGTAAAGTAAACGGCAGAACCAACAACATGGGCCACTGAGCTGGGATTGCTATCTCTTTCTTGGCCTCTGTTTAAATTGTTATTTTCTGGTTTTTCATCTAGTGCATAGTTTAATTCATATCATTTATGTCTGTGCAAAATTAAAATTAATAATTATTGTGGTACAAATAGCAATAATGGTTGCTAACTTAATGGGTGCTGAGTACTGTCTTCCAGATTGTTCTAAGCCCTTTACTTATAGTAGCTGGGGTTTTTCCCCATAATTTTACTGATAAACAAATAGCAATGAGACAGTTTCAAATCAAATTGGTAG
>NDGM011177084.1:0-26109 GCA_002564305.1 Octomys mimax | reverse complement strand
ATTAAATACTTTATACTTTTAGCTTTTAGATCTACAAATCATTTTCCCAAAAAATTGGTGTCTGTTGTAAAGACCCATGTTTGTATTTTTCTATAAAACATATAATGCGTTATTTGTCGAAATGATTATCCCACTCTCTTATGGAAGTACTTTTGTACTTTAATCACATATAAAAATTAGCTACGATTTCTATTTCACTACAATGATTTGTCAAAACTATAAAAATTTTTTACACTTAATATCAGAATACTGAACTTCTTATGCTTAGGGCATATTCTCACATAGTTTTATTTGTTTAATGCTCATATTATCTTGGCACTTTATGGGAAAACTTGGATTTTCATATCTCATTAGTCCTGAGTTTTCACTTCCATAAATAATTTAGAATCACCTTGCTATGCTCTCATAAATCCTGAAGTATTGTAATTAATAAATCACTTCTACAAAGAATCAAATTGCAGATTAACACAGAAAAATCAAAAATTATATTTCTATATCCTACCAAAGTCTGATCTGAAAATGAAATTGAAAACATAGTAACATTGTAAGTAGGAATGGGAAAATTAGGAGTGAATCTAACAGTAGAAATGTTAGATCTGAAAACTACAACCTTTTTTATGTATTTAGTACAGGGGCGACAGAGTCTCACTACACATATCAGATTTGTAGTGATCCTTCTGTTTTTAGCTTCCCAAGTGCTGGGATTACAGGCAAGTGCCACCACATTCAATCTCAATCACAGTCTTAGCACGACCCAGGCGCAGGGCCAGCAGTAGGCCATGGATCAAATCCTGACCCCTTCATCCACCTAAGCAAGCGCTTTAATCTGCTGAGCTACCTGGCCAGCCCTACAACCATTTTTTAATAGAAACTAAACAAGACCTAAATTAATAGAAAAACATTCTATGTTTATGGGTTGGAAGACTAACATTGTTAAATAATCATTTTCCAGAAAGTTGTCTCCAGATTCATTGTAATTTCAGTCAAAATTTCAGTGGGAATCTTGACAGAAACTGACAAGTTGATCCCACAGCTCATGTGGGCTTTGTAGGGCTCCTGATTATTCCCAATAATTTTAAGGAAAAAGGCCGAACGTGAATGACACATTTTTCAGTTTCACAACTTACTAAAAATCAACAGTAACAAACGGTCTAGTACTGATTAAAGATAGGACTATAAATCAATAGAATAGAACTAAAAAAAAAACTCATCACTCTGGTCAACTAATTTTTGATGAGTGGTTACGATGCTTCAATAGAACAAAGTGTTTTCACTAGAACAGTTCATGTCCTCTGTTAGTACAACTGGATAATCAGATGGAAAAAAGAAATTGAACAATTACCTTACAGTCTAGGAAAGTATGACAGAGCTAAATTTATGTACAATAGATTACAAAGCTAAATTCAAAGCTAAAGCCATGAAATTCTTAGTTAAGAATAAGGATAAATCTTCCAAGTCCTAGACTTGTATATAGCATTTTTATATATAGCAGAAGTAGAAACAACAACAAAAAAAATCCAAGTAGGAAAAATGAACTTAATCAAAATGAAAAACTTTCATACTTCAGAAAGTATCAAGAAAAGCAAAATGTCTATTCACAGAATAAGATACTGTCAAATTATATATGTAACAAAGGACATGTGTCTAAAACATATAAAGCCTAACAAGTTAATAAAAAAATCATTTTAAGCAGTCAAAAGATTGGATAAATGATACATAAATGACTGGAAAACCTGTAACATCGCACTCAATGCCACTATTATGAGAAAATGAAATTCAAAACAACGATCCGCAACTTCACATCTACAAATACAGCTGAAATACAAAGGATAGTTTCAATAAGTGATGATTAAAATGTGAAGAGACTGGACATCCACATATTGCTGGGGAGAACAGAAGGTGGACTGTCCACTTTACAAAAAGAGTTGGCCATCCTTCAAAATGTCAAATATAAAGTTGGCATATGGCTTAAATATTTTAGCCCTCAGAATATGTTAAATATCTGATAAATGAAAAGCTTTATCTACATACTACTTGCATACAAAGCCATTTCTTTTTATTTTTGTAGTAGTATTAATAAATTGTCAAATATATGCTTAACTCATTTTCTAGCAAATGTTAATTAGTATCTTCATATTTTTAAATCATAGTGGAATTTTAACACCTTTAAATATTTTTCTCTCTTCCATTGTCCCAGATGCTATGAATTTCTGTAATTTCTGCTACAATATCACATTGTATTATTGTCATGTTATTGCACTGATGACAATTTTAAAACAGTAATTACTATTTTGCCATGGATACTTAGATGTACCACTTTGCTTTATGAGTTTCTTTTGTTTGTTTTGCTCCTATGAGATTCAGGATCTGATAAAGTAGACGTTGCAAAAATACAAAAAGAGGAGCGCATTATAAAAGGAAGCATAAATAAAATGATAAAGGAAACAAAGCATTTTACTTTTTTTGGTCCTATTTGTATAAAATGTAACAGACTATAATTTGGACAATAACAAAAAATATTGTCTTAAGCTTTTGCCTTGAGTAATTCATTTTTAAACTCAATTTAAAAATTGTTTTCTAAAGTTCTATCATTTTCTGTAGTTGCTCAAAGTTAAAAGAATATGAAAGACTATAGAGTTTTGCTTATAAATGTAAATAATATGCTTACCGCCGACATCTGTTTCAATAGATTCAGTTTCCTTTCTGTACTTCTGGCCATAATAGAATACTTCTGAAGTACATTTATACGTTGTTTTGGGTTGAAGATGATGTACTTCAATGAATTTATTAGTAGATGTTAAATTATGTAAAGGAATTTCTGAAGAAAAAAATTACATATGCTATATTAACGTACAAATGTCTTTTCTTATTTACATAGAAACATAAATTTACTTTTCTTATTTCTATAATATGTAAATATATTATACATTATATATAATATATGATACTCATTACTTTAAAAATGCCAGTGGTAAATAATGTCAAAAAGCTTGAAAATACTTTTGCTATGATCAATTTTCAAAATAAATATTTAATAGGTGTAATATAAGAGTGACTAACTGACAGAATGAGGTCTTACTTAGTTTATTATTCTGTAGTCAAAAACTTAGATTGCCCTTTGGTAGCCTATTACGGGCACATCTAAAGTGACCCCAAAAATCTCACTTGTTCAGAAGGTAACTGGATTGCGGGCACTACGCCCACCAGTTGCTTAGCCATGGATGAGTTCATAGCTAAATACGCTCTTGGCAGATGGGGCCGGCTAGAAGGGGGCAGGTCACCGAGAGTGTGCGCACCTCAGGTCTTCCTACCCTGCTTCCTGCCTTCCGCGAGTTGAGAAGCTTTCTTCTGCTGTGCCCTTTGACCATGCTCCTTCTGCTTTAGAACTGACCAACCAGGGACTAAGCCCTCAGAAAGTAAGAGTCAAAATAAAGCTCTCCTCCTTACATTTTAGATGTCCACATCTGGTCACAGTGATGGCAAAAGGGACTCACAGGGAGCCTCGGCCCAAAGAGATTTTCTACACAGACCACTGTTATCATCAGCCCACCGTGTGCTTGTTCTTGCTCTCCTTCTGCTGCTTGCAACACAGCTCCTTACCATGATGATCATGGCCAATGCCACATTTCATCATGTGTGTAGGCATGTACATTTGCACATGTGTGCAATACATATCTGTTTGTCTGGCATGCCAAATACACCTAGCTTCATGCTGAGGACAGGAGAGGCTATTCCATTAAATTCCAATAAGCTGAAAAAGCAGTGTCATCTCAATCCACAACCAAATTAATTCCTATGAGCACTTGCTCTTTACCTATTACCTAAGTATACATAAAACTGCATGAATTCTCTTGACAGGAGTCTGATAGCATAAACTTTTGAACTAATCATCTTATATTTGCTTTTTCTCTCGCACAAAGCATAGCACCTTTATACCCTTGGACATCTTTCTCTCATCTCTTCAACAATGCTGGAGGTATAACAATCTTCAAAAAAGTTTTTTCCTATTTCAGTATTTTATTCTCAAATTTGTGAATTTGTTTGAGTGACTTCAGCAATAATTATTTGACTTCAAACATACCAGAAACCAAGAAAAGGAAGGAGAGAAGGAAAGAGAAAAAGCATAAAAGATATCATCTAAAACAAATTCTGCCACAGAAAATCTGTAATGAATGAATGACACATCCTTACCACATGTAAATTTGTATGTAAATTCTTCCATACAATTATGGAAGGATCTATCCCATTGTAAGCAAATTGAAGTATTTGCTTTTTCTGGTATTGTACAATCAGATAACTTAAACTTTTCATACTCTGTGAAGAAAAAATAGACTTAATTAATATTATATAATACACACATTTCTCAACTGAAGTCACTGACATAGAATTTGGCAAACATCTAGAGTGTTTTTGGGAAAAAAAGCATAATACTTCTCAAGGTTTACTCAGTTCATTATTATTAAGCTTTACTTTTTTTTGGTACCATGAATCAAACTCAGGACCTTGAACTTGCCAGGCAGGAGCTTAAGTCGCTGAGCTATCTCCCAGCCTTAAGCTTTAATTTTAATTCACACATAATTGTTCAAATTTGTGGTACGCACAAGGTGGTATTTTGATACACGTATTCACTGCATAATAATGATCAAATCATTGTAATTAGCATTCCTATTACTTCAAGCTTTTAAGGTTCATTATGAAAAATAGTACTCTCTTTAGTATTGTTTCAATATTACACATTTCAGTTTCATTTAGAATTATGCTACTTTTAAAGATAAAACTTAATCCATTCTTCAGGTGATGGGCATTTTGATTGCTTCCAAGATTTGGCTATGACAAATGGTGCTGCTATAAACATGGGTGCACATATATCATTGTGGTATGATGTTTTCAGTCTTCTGGGAAAATACCCAGAAAGGCAATAGCTGGAGTGAAGGGTATTTTTATACAATGGAGTATTATTCAGCTATAAAGAAAGACAAACTTGAAGCCTTCATAGGTAAGTGGATACAACTAGATGCTATGCTTATAAGTGAAATAAATCAGACCCACTCGTGTAAATATTCTATTGTCTGCCTAGTGTAAGAACCTGAGAGAAGAAATGAAACCTGAAAGGTATAACAGATATAGTAAAATAGAAATGGAATTTAAGGATTAAACAATGAAGGGGAGAGAAAGGAGAAAAGAAGAAAAAAATTAGGGGAAAAACATGAAAGTATATATCCAGGATGACTGAGGTGATTGTACTAAAAGTCTTCATCCGTTTTTTGAAAACAGCATGAATGTGTAGAATTTTCACTTTGATTAACTCTGTGTGCTGATATCTGCAATCTAAGCAAATACATGGAGGACAGCAATGTGTAATACTAAAACATGCCTGAATACCTGTAATCTTGGTCTTCTAAATGTGTACCATTCTTAATGTCATATCAATTATTACTATACTCTCTTTAAAACAAAATTTTAAGAAGGTTAAAAAGAGACAAAAGCAAAAAATTAAGGTTTCCTGAAAGCAAAAGGTAACATGCAACCATATGTCCAATCTTGCATAAATATATCTGCTAATCTGCACAACAGATTTGACGATAAAAATACATAATATCTCAACCATTGTTAATCAACTATTATTGGTTTGAAAATCTATAACACATGCACTATTGTACATTGTCCTGTTTCTGTCTTTGTTTCTGATTTTTGTGCTTGCTTTACTTTTATGTTTCAAAATTAAATTAGATTAAACAAAAAAAATAAAACTTCAACAGACATCTAAATACAAGCTTTGCAGATTTAAAACATTCCAATTTGATTTCTTAGTTATATCTTCTTTTTGGTTAACTCTGATTCTGTTAACTATTTTGATCAATCAATTATTACACAGAATACTGGTTTCTCTATTAGATAAGACATTGTGAAATATTAATAATTTCTGTGTTGAAATGATGACTTATTTCACAGTATTATAGGGAAATGAATAAACTAGATGAACTGTTTTTCCAAAATGCACCAGCATTTTAAATATGTAATGCATTAATCTCTCAGTAATCTCAAATTTTCAAATTATATAACATAATTTAAACAACTACACAGTCTCCAAATCCCTTTTCCAAAATGCATTTGGCTAAGAAATGCTTCAGTAGAGACTGTCCATCCCTTCTCTCCTCCAACAGTGGATAAGTTGGCCAACTAGATGATTTCCTCAATATCACTGCAATTCTCCTTTTTATTTTCATGTTTGTTTTGTCTTCTGTTTCTTGAGGTCTGTTCTCACTATCAAAGCCAAGCTGACCTTGAAAATTATTACTAACTACATAGACCAAGCTGGCCTCAAACTAGTAGCCATCCTACTGCCTGTGCCTCCCAAGTGCTGAGATTATAGGCACATGCCATCGTGCCTGGCTAATTCTCCTTTTTTATGAATTTTGTTTATTTCCATAAACATGATGACCTTAACTGTATTTGTCCCTAACTCTCCTCACAAAGTTGTATCTAAAAACACAAATGAGTGCATACAGATGGATGATTTGAATTAAGTAGATGACAAAAATGAAAGCTTGTACATGATCATCTAGTAAGTAAGTGACATCAAATTTACACAAACCTGTCTGGAAAAGAAATAGCAGGGTCAGGATCGGCCAAATGGCTCAATAGATTAAAGTGCCTGCAAGCTGGCGCAGGGGCTGGGGATTCGATCCCCAGACCTGCCATGCTGGCCCTACTCCCAGGGTGCTCTGAGAAGGCAATTGAGATTGGGCATCGTGGTGCACACCTGTCACCCCAGCTCTTGGGAGGCTGCAAACAGGCAGATCACTATGAGTCCAATCTAGTTGTGAGACCCTGAACAATCTGTAGGCCCTTCCTTAAAATGATAAAAAAGAGAGAGCGAGAGAGAAAAGAAATTATCAGTGGAGACTAAAGCATATAAAGATGACTTACATTACTTCATAATTTTTACTTGGTCAGGAAAGAAGAAAATTCCACTATTGACTTTCTTTCCTTTGGCACTGTTTCTTACCATCCTGGTTCCTGGGAGCGCTAGAACATGCACACGTGGTAGGGCTAGTGAGATAGCCCAGCGAACTAAGCCCCTAATTAGGCAAGCATAAGGACTGGGGTTGGATTCCCAGCACCACATGCCACATTGGCTCTGCCCTCCAGGCATGCTGAGCCAGCCACAGAGACCAGGCATGGTGGCACACACCTGTAATCCCAGTGCTAGGGAGGCTGAGAACACCAGGATCACTAGAGCTGTGTAGTGAGACTCTGTACCAAATAGAACAAACAAATAATATACACACACAGAACGGCCCTGTTCCTGTACACATAGGAGCATAACTGGGTTGACATTTACCTGGTGGTACATGTAATGTTAAAAGTTTATGGGAAGAACATGAACCATCAGTTATCTGAATTACATGCTCTGAGCATCCTCTCAGTCCTTGCAGCACTTCTTCACAGTTTGTATGATTACACCTCATGGACTTAGAACCATTCAGTTGTGCTGTGAATGACGTATTCTCCTTGTAATACATGTATGTCACAGAGATTTGATCATATTGTTGATCTAAAAGGAAATAAAAATGAGAATTATCCTTCATTCAGAAAGAACAAATATGCATTTAGTACAAATGCCTCAATATATATTTTCAAACATGTCAAATCACTAAAAGATCTCCAGAGATATGAAAACTAGATGGGCATGAGGTGCCTTCATATTATGCTTTGTTAGTTTCAAGAACTTCAGATTATAAATCTATGTTACATAGTTATTACATCTAATTTTTGTCTTAAATGGATTATAAATTCTGTGAGAGACAAAAACAGCCTATTTATTTGATAACTACTATAAGTCCAGGTCCATGGATAATATCTATCATTAATAGGAAATTAATAATGTTTTACTGATGGACAAAAGAAGGATGAAATAAATAGAAATCAGGTGTGATGGCCCACACCTATATCTTGGCACTTGGGAAGCTGAAGCAGGAAGATCACCATGAATTTGAGATCAACCTGAACTTCATAGTGAGCTTAAAACAAGCCTGCACTGCACAGTGATATCCTGTCTCCAAAAAAGTGAAAACTACACCTAAAAAATATCCTCTTCTTTTTCAATAGTCTCCTTTGTTTTATGCACATTTCTCCATGTACTTGGAACACTAATATTCAGAGACCAGTCTCTCATTTCACCTTTCAAATCATGTAAAATTAGGATTATTAATAACAAACGCCTCCTAAACATCATTCATTGCTAATAACTTCTATGGTCTGGTAAAAATAGTTTAGCAAATATTAATTTAAACATTCATTTTATTTAACAAGAAAATATTACGCCATTGTTACACTGAAGACGCTATCCAAAGCACCAGGAATACAAAACCAAATCAGACATTATCAGCTTTTTAAAGTGCAGTCTGATGCGGAGCACACGCAGACTGAATTGCAGAAGTCGGGCAAGTGCAAGGCAAGCCCACACTAACAGGATGACAAAGAGAAAGAGGTCTATTCGGAGTGAAGGAATAGAAAAGGGTTTCCTGAGAAATTGGCTCACATAGCACTTTTAAATGTGAGCAGGGCATACAAAAACCAAATGCAGGGGCCAGAGAAGAAGGCGGAAAGAGAACTGCAAGGACAGAGGGAGAAGACAAGTGGACACTGAGGTAAGAGAATCTGTGTTTGGAAAGATGCAGGGGAAGCACTTGAGGAGGTAATGGTGCTGGAGGACAGGGAGCCAAGGCTGAACGGAAGAGGCTCGGATTAGCAACATGAGTTCATACAGACTGATCTTTGCACTAAGCATGTGAAGAGCTACTGCAGGCAGTGGCTTCAGTGATGAGATTTAGAAGTGATCGGAAGTATATGCCTGACCATGCAGAAGGAACTTGTTTCTGCTGAGAAGAGTGGAAGAAAGTGAGTGAAGGATAGGTACAAACGCTTTCAGGTTTTAGTGTTGAGGCAGGAGAGAGAGAAAGACAGACAGACAGACACACAGACACAGACGGAGAGACAGAGACAGACACAGACAGAGACAGAGACAGAGACAGAGAGAGAGACAGAGACAGAGTCAGAGAGTCAGACAGACAGAAAGACAGAGAGTGAGAGAGAGATTCAGAGAGAGAGAGAAGGAGAGAGAGACACACACACAGACACAGAAAGACAGAGACAGAGAAACAAAGACAGAAAGAGACAGTCAGAGACAGAGACAGACAGGGAGAGAGACAGACAGACACAGAAAGAGAGATCGAGAAACATAGACAGAGAGAGATAGAGACAGAGACAGACAGACAGACAGACAGACAGACAGAGACAAATAGTTTTACTTTCTGATAAGCTTTCAAAACATTATCCGCATCTTACATGAACCATTAAATTGAACCCGTGCCCCCACCCCAAAGCAAGCTTGCTACCATATTAGCTTACAGACACGTCAGTTGTAGTTCGGGGGCTTCACCAAAATTGTCTAACTAGTAATTTTTAATTCAGGTATTCAAAACCAGATCAGAATAGGACAAATCTTGTCACTGGGGAATACTGGCCTTTAAGAATTAGAGCTCATTATTGTTGAGAAATTAGAACCAGTGAGCTCAGTGAGCTTGAAAGCTTATAAGGATGAAAGAAACAGCACAACGGCAAAGGGATGTGCGCTGCTTCTAAAACAAAAGCCACAACTTACCGCAGGGTATCTTGGTTGTAGTAGGAGCTGTAACTGAGAAAAAAAAAGTAAATGATTAAAACTATGCTTTCGTACATATTTTGGGGAAAAGTAATTTATAATACTTTACTCTGATAAACTACAGTGTTTATCTAACTAGGTCTAACATATAATATAGAATTTGCCAAGAACCCAGTACTATGAAACAATTTAAAATCAATCCAATAAACAAAATATTCATAGCATTACTATTTTATTAAACATCTGATTGCGGTGTGGCAACATGCCTGAATACTCATACTGCCAAAACTATTAAGAAGGAAGGCCTTCATCCCCTTCATTGATCTAAAAGAACATTTAGACAATTACAACCCTTATAAGGGGAGTTGTGTGTGCTTCCACACATTTGGCTAAAGGGCGCGGAAGCTAAGAGGTCTCTGCTGGTCTCAGAGTTGCAAGGACTTGTGGGAGCAAGGTGGACCAGGCCCCACCCTCTTCACTGATCCAGGTGCCACCATTGCTGTGGGATATCCAGGGGGGACCCCTGTCCTTGAACTCCATGTCCCTCCCTGCTGAACTGAAATTCATCTCTTGGAAAGGAAATTCCTTTTGCCAGAACTAGTCTTTTCCACACCAATACTTCAGCCCATTATAAGAGAAAGAGCTTCCAATGGTTTCAATTATTTCTCACACACGTTTTCATCAAGTACGCCTCCCTGAGGGAGCTACTGCAGCCATGTGGCCAGGGATACAGAATCTTCTTGTCCTAATCTCATCAGCTGTTGCTACACAGACCCAGCTCTAAGAGTTCCCCAGCTCTGAGGACTAGAACACTATATTGAACTTCTCCAAGAAATCAGCCTTAGGTAGAGCAAGTGGGAGACTCTGTGAGTGCAGATCGGATCCCGGCACTGGGGGTGCTGTGGCTGCGTGACTGGGGGTGAGGTTGTCACCTATTGCTGTGGTTGGAGGGAGAATGCTTGCTGCAGGGCTCTGTGTGGATGATGCAGTGGCAAGGGAGGTGGGATCTGCAAGGAAATGAACAGAAGAATACAAGTTAATAGGCTGCTGTCCAAGGAAAGAGGGAGTCCTGGTCAACAAAGAGGACTCATGCTCATGGCAACCCCACTGGAACTGACACTTGAGGCTGGCAAATGAACCAAAGATTTATCCACAAAGCTCCCTTTCAGGTGAGGACTATTCTCAGGAATTTCAACTACATGGTGTCTACATTGAAGGCAAACATTTTTCCTTGGAATAATTCTTACCTGATGTGCAATCTTCCTCAAACTATTCTTTTCCCTTTCAAGTACAGCTTTCCTTGTTTGGGCTGCTGGCAGGAGCAAGTTCCTTTTCAACACGCCTATTGACTGTCAGGTTTTCTGTTTACTCCTCTTTGCAGCAATCTTATCAAATGAGTATAATTGTATACATTGTTGTACAAGGAAAAGTACTGATAAGCTGTCCTAGCTGGCTAGAAAATTGAAGAAGCTGGATTTGATCCTAGAGCTGTATGCTGTTAAAGCCCATTGTCCACGCTTCTTTGTCACAAACCTCATGTTTATTTTATAAGAATAAAATAAAATATACCCTGGAAAAAATTTACTGGTAAGTTTATTTTGCCTAATTTAGCAGCAGGATATGACAATGTATAAAACCAGAAACCTGAGAATATTTGGAGCAAAGAGTTCTATGGGAGCGTGCCGTTTCCAGTTCATGGTCTATAGCCCAATACACTGGCACCCTGGTCAAACCTGAGGTGTAAGCTGAGGTGCTGAGGTTGGAGGTGCGTGCAAGTGGGAGAGCAGAGCTGTTGCGTGCAGGGCTGAGGGCAGCTGCTGGGGTGGACTCTGTGTCTGCAGGAAAGGCGGTGACTGTGCTCCTCTCTCCTGAGATACCTGCAACCAGAAGGGCCATCAGCACTGTCACCAGAGCTAGCACATAAGGGCAAAGATCAGTCAGCCAACGTGCACTCAATTACTGAAGCACAATACCAGCCAGTCAAACACGTCCATGGTACCACAGTGCACACATGGTAGCCACGACCTCCCTGCTGAGTGCTGCCTTGGGCAATATTAAAAAATTCATCAGCACTGCAGAGAGCAGTGCTATCTTGGCGTTACTGGGAGCACATGGACTGGAGAAGAACTCTGAGAAGAGGCTGGGAGGGCTGGACCAGAGGAAATAGGACTTGGCACCTGTGGGGAGCCTCGCATGAGTGGGTGCCCCTCCCTGGGGAAGCCCCTGCCTGCAGGTGCTCAATTTTAACTTTCTGAAAACAGAGCACTGTGGGCTTTGCCTGTGCGGAAGCTGAGCTCAGGGTTCTTTTCTTTCTGGCTGAAGTTCACAATTCTATTTTCATTATATAATCCCCCTTGCCAGGAGAGAAAGTCAAATTGGTTCGGAACCTACAGACTTCACCTCACACTGACATGATTCCCTTCCTTCCAACCAGATATGAATGAACTAGTGTAGAATCTAAGATCATAGCGGAAGAGCTGCAAGTTGTCCTTGGTTAAGACTTTTCGTTGTCAAACTCCAATGCCCTCAATGCATGCAATGTTTCCCCCAGACATCACCCAGAGAATCACAGCACAGATTCTCCATGTACGTTCACTGGGTGCCTACCAGGTGACTAGTACTGTGCTGGTTGCTCTGGACAAAACAGATCTGAGCTGCTTGCATCTGAGAGCTTCTTTGGTTATCTCACATTCATGGTACCTTTGCTCATCAGCTCAGAGATATGAAGTAGTCTCTCAAGTACACTCAGAGTCTATGTTCGCCCAATGATATGAGTGGGCAGGCATGTGCCAATTACAAGTGGGTTGCAGTCAATAATTTAGCACACCTTCCCAATACACTGGAAATTTATTTCACTCCCCATTGCGTTTGAGTTTTCAGTTCATTCTTCTAAAGTCATTACATCCTAATCTCACACATCCGCTCAAAAGAATAAATAAAAACTAAGTGCAGTTCATCATTCTGGGTCCATAGTAGGACTCCAAAGACTTATAAGCATTCATTAACTTTTAACAATTTTATCTTAACATAGCACTGGGCCTTTAGAAAGCATCCAAGTTTGTCTTTAGCCTCCCTTCACCTTCTTTTCAACTCTGTCCCACATTTCTCTTCTCTCCCCTGTACACGGCCCCCGCCCCAGGGCTGTCCGGAGCCTCTCTTTCCTCAGACTCTCACCTTCTTAACTCCTCTGAAAACTCATTTCTCTTGTTAAGTAGGTAATCTCAGCCACACTTTGGGAGTGGAATTTAAGTTTTAATTACATTGATTAATCTTAATAGATCTTTAATTAGTGGAGTTGGCCATTGAGAGAAAGAATCCTTTGATCAGTGCACAGCAGACTACTTTGTGTGACAACCAGCACCCAAGGATCTGTCCTCTTTAGATATTTTACAGCTTCCTCCTCTCCATAACTTTCAAGCCTGTGAATTTGCAAGAGGTAGCACACCTTTTTTCCAATGGCTCCCAGGCAGTTGGAAATGGCAGAATGAAGGAAGATGTGAGGACCAGCCTTCTTTTAGTTTAAAGCATATGGATTTTCTGCAGTGTGTTTCATGATAAGGGAACAGTGATAATGCATATTTCAAAACAATCATTGTCCTATCTGAGGTGCTGGACCTCCATACCTCATTCATACTTGAAACAAAATCATTTCACCGCAGGCCATGTAGGTGTTCAGGTTCTATGCAAACTTAGGACCTGCGAAGACACGCACTTGTTTTCTTGTAAACAAAGAGATCCATGCAGGGAGTTGGACACTGATTTTTGAAAGACAAGGGAGACAATGTGTTGCATGTTTGTACATGCAGAGATGTTAAACTGGAAGCATCTTGATGCTTAAATAGGAAAGATGAGCATCTCTTTGATAATCATTCCATAAATAACAACTAATTGTGACTACAATCTCTCTGTTCTCTTCACTGATAGCAGGAGTCACTTCACTGCTATTCCTGACAGTTGTTTGTTGATTTGAGATTTGGGGCAAATATTCCATCATATTATCTGTTGTTGTTTGCAAAGAATAGAGCTTTTCATTGTATAGTTGCCCAAACTCTAAGGAAACATACAGCATCCTTGGATAACTATTTCTCCCTGAGGACATTTTTGTCCTGAATTTTCATTATTATTTCATCTCTTTTAAAGCTTCTGTGGGCCAGCCAAATAGCTCAGCAGATTAAAGCACCTGCAAGCAGGTGAGGGGCTAGGGGTTCAATCCCCGGTCTTCCAGTGCTGGCTCTGCCCCCAGGGAGGACTGAGATATACAGTTTCTCATCCTATGGGTAATTTCGAAATTCCAATTTATTAACTTGTTCAACATGGAGCAAGGGGCTGTATCTTTTCACGCCGTTCCTAAAGCCAGTCAGTCGACATGGACTCGTTACATCTGCAAAAGTGTGAAGGGCCCGCAAAGCTGGCTCGCGCCCGCGTGCATCGGGTTTGAGCGTGCTAAGGTCAGCCTTGCCGCTGAGTGTCTGCGTGTCAGTTCGTCCGGCAGAGGGCGCCTGCGAGTCGGCGTGCGTGCCAGGGGGAGGCGGCGGTGTGATTGCAACACCTGGGTGAGAACGTGAGCCCAGGCGTCAATTTCCCCCACCTCATTTGAAAATTCACTAAGAAGCAAATTGCATCACAGTTTATCAGGCTGTGAAGTGACCCGATCTACGGAAATACTGAGCTCTCTGGCTGGAAGTGCATCTATGGGTCCCCCACTTACAGATCTCCGGGAGCTCCCAGACCCCTGTGGCTTTTCAGAATTCACCACCTACTTTACAGACCGAAAGCTGGGGCGTTTCTTTGTAGGTCGGATAAGAAAGGAATCCTCCATAACAAAGAAGAAGTAGGAAAATAGACACGGGATAGAGCAAGCATCTAATGGATAAACTAGCCAAAAGACAGGCTCAGCATTAAGAAAAGTTACAAGAAACGGAAGTCGATGTGAACATTTTCAACTACTGTTGTGGCACTGTTAGCAGACTGATAATATCTGACGTTAGAGAAGGTGTGGGACTAGAGATACAGGTGTGTCTGTCACACATGTGCACACACACACACACACAGGACCATTTGCCAGGAGAGTAGAAGTCATTGCATAGTGGTGAAAATGATCTATTAAAGAAATAGAATTCAAAATGTTATTTCTATTGGGCATGCAAACTACGTACAAAATATTTGTATTTGTCTGTTTATACACATCTATTTCCATATCAATACGTTTGAAACATGCATAAATGATTTTTATAAAAGCAATATTCCACACTTTAGCTGTGCTTGTTGTAACCATTTTTTTTAAAAAAAAGAGCAATCTAGAAAAGCATGTTCTATGCCATTAGAGAAGTTAGTGAAAACTGTTTCCTAGATATATGCATAAACAAGGAAAGAGGGAAGAAACTTTCCAAGCACGCTTTACCATAAACCTATTGTGGCCGAATTAAGTCAGTATTTTATTATTATTCACCCTTATTTCCAGTGTGTCCCAGGTTAAGTCTGTTCTGTGGCACCATCTTCCTGTAAACCTATGGCGTTAATATGTATGTTCAGGTAGAAAAATGTTATGAGTGAATTGAATGCATATATATATATATATATATATATATATAGTTTGTGTGTGTGTGTGTGACATGAAATCTGGAATCCTAAGGGGTTAGGGACATAACTCAGTAGAATAAGTGCTTGCCCGGCAAGCACAAGGGACTGAGTTCGATCCCCAGTTCTGAAAAAAAAAAAAAAAAAAGAAAGAAAGAAAAAGAAAAGAAAGAAAAAAAAAAGGAAAATCTGGAATCCTTTAAGTGGAAAGCTGAATGACCTGGCTTAGTCCATGAAAACCTCTGTCACAGTAGTGGCAAACCTTGGCATGTGTTTAGCAATGGACACCTGAGCCATGTCACCCCAGCTTCACCACAGCAGTGGGGCACTGGGCAACAGCACACAGAGGGACCACGTAGGCACCTTGCAATAAATAAGTCTTGATTTGTACCGTGTCTTTAAAGAGTTTCACCACTACTAGCCCAGCATGAAATTGTTTATCAACAGCATTTGCCTACCATCTTTACTTGCCTTTTCTAAAACATTGAGGCTATGAAGGTGTTTAGATATATTCTAAGTCACTACTTTGCTATGGCAGCATGGAAAATGAGGTAAAGATTTCATATACAATCTTGTAATCTCTAAAAGAAAGCATTATCCATTTTGCTAAAAGGCAGTTCAATAGTTGAAATACTGCAACACATGCTTGTTTTTCAGAAAAAGCTAAGTACCATTCTTAGGCTATCAAATAGTTTAGTCCCTTTGACAGTATTCTGTAAATCTTTTTACCTAAGAAGTTGGCATTGCAGCACATCATTTCAGAAGTGCCTGGTCTGTTACTGTGTGGGTAGGTTGGTGAACCAGATACTCTGGAAGGGAGTATAAAATGAGCTGAAGTCACTAGTACATCAGCATGTGAGAGACATCAGTGGTCCTCACTAGCCATATGCCTCCTGAATCAGTCTAGTGTTTCACTAGAAACGTGATTACGTTTACTCAGTTTCCAAAATAAAAAAAGGGTTGAAATAGCTCTAAAAGAAACCCACATGACAAAGCTGTCAAATCTTGCAGTGAATGTTTAAAACTAACTGGCCTAAACTCAATAACTTTTTGATAATGCTAACTAGGAATAGAATAAGGAAATGGACGTGTTCCACTTTAGAGCTCCAGCCTGTGCATGCCTACGAGGAGTCCAGGAGAGCAGGAAAAGAGAGCTTGATGCAGAATGTGCACACGAGAGGACTGTGGCGTCCTACCCCAAGCAGCACTCACTACACAGCATAAGATCTGCACTCCGACCATCCCTGTTGCAGACAGGCAGATGCTCCAGCGGGTGCAGCCAGGCCCCATTCATTGCATCTACTGACATCTAAGCACAGAAAACTCTTGCTGTTTGCAGTGACCAACAGCACTTTCTTTAATACTCCACCATCCACTACTATGGGAAGTGTGATTCAAAGGCATAACTCAATGTAAAAACTTCAGTTAGCACCATGAACATATCTGCCTTATTCTCTAGACCTCTCACACAGACTTCTTGCTAGGAAGAATTCACGTGTCCCCTGCTCTTTCCTTTCCACAGAGCTGTATCACACATTCTACCTCAAACTGCTGTTCACTTCAAAAGCCTGCTACACATGTACTCAGAAAAATCCCTGTTGCACTCCTGATTTTACTTAGTGGGTCATTCTTTCACCCCTTTCTTTCTGCCTAAATCAAGTATACATTGCTTTAGCCAACCAATTTTTATACAACCTAACATGTCTTAAACTTTATTCATCTAGATAAAATCATATCCATAGAAGCTGCACATATAATGTCAGGAGAAAACTATTTTGGTTACTTCAGAGCCTTTTTAAAGATAAGTTTACTGCACAGCATGTTGATTAAGAGTGTTTCTATGCCAACCTGTCACATTCAGAACATTAGCATTATCCAAAGGGCCCGGGGAGTCAGAGGCTGAGGAACCACTTGGACTAGCAGGAGGTGTGGTCTCTGAAGAGTCGTTTCCTCTTTCAGAGATGCTTGCGGGTGAGGATGCAGTGCTGGGAGCAGGCAAGGGGCCCTTAGGAGGCTTCTCTGTTGCAGTCAGTCCTATGTCAATGGGAGACGGAGGAGAAAATAAATATGTCCATCACATTGTGAAACATGTGGTTATCACAGTACCCTAAGTCCCTAGGCCATCAGAGTGTCCATCTGTTCACACACACGCGCGCGCGCAAGTATGCACATAGTCTATACAAGTGTGACACATGGTGTGGGTATGAATTTGTATATACACATATCCAAATATAGGATATCCAAATACACATGTAAAAAGAAACGCATTATAATATGCAGAGATAGATAATAAATCAAATTATACAGTAGTAAGGATTAAAAAATATAGGAAAACAGATTAAGCACAGTTATCACCTATTCCCTTGCCTTTCAGTCACTGGTTTCTCAGCTATCTAGAACAGTTGCCTTGCCAGTAGTGGACCCCTCTGGTTAAAGATGCATACAGGGAATTTACAAGACTGAGAAAATCATGGAGAAAAGAAAATTCAAAACTACTGCTATTATGTACTAGGAGTCTAGGATTTTAAAAAAATGAGCAACAAAAGTCTTACAGAAACACAGATTGACTTTTTAAAATCAAATACAAACCAAGGAAAAGATGGGGAAAAGCCTGGAAAATAAAACTCATAGGCACGTACAGAAATCATCCACCCTTACAAAAGTGTCAACTTCATACTGACAAAAGAGACATAATATAAGACACTGAAGTAAGATTTCTGTGACTTAAATTCACTTTACAATAGGGAGGAAATGTGGCCAGCTGTAGTAAAGTGAGTACATCTGATGATACGGGTGTACAAATGGAAAGGCACAAATTAACACGGTGTAACAAAGGCCTTAAATCCAGCTTTGCTCTTTCACTGAAAAGTGTGTTTTTTTAATGGAAGAATAGAAAAACACACCGCTTTCTATGTATTCATCTGATGTCTGGCATTTCAGAGCCTTCTTCCCCCCTAAATTTCGTTCACCATGTACTACCTTCTTATGCTCACTGTAAGTCCCCATTTCAGAAATGAGAACTTAAGGTTATAAAACACCCACCAGCTTGAGTTGCCCATTTCACCTTGTCCCTTACTTTGGGACAGTGGCTTGCTCTGATTGCATTCCTAGTGGCAAAATCTGTGAGGAAACACTGTTCTGCATCTTGGGTCATAATTTTGACTTACCTGACTTTCTCATTTGGAGGCTTATGTGACTCTGCAGAGGGAAAGGAAACTTGCCCCAAAGGGTGGGGAGTGCCTTGCCGCCCTGATGTGCCCTACCCATTCTAAGCTCTACGCAGCCCTCTGCTGCAAAGCAACTCACTTCTATGCTGGAAAAAAAGTATTAATTTATACTTTTTATGAAAGAGCTAACTTTTAAAAAATGGAAGTCAGGAATGGTGGTGTACACCTGTAATCCCAGCACTCTGAGAAGTAGAAGCTGGGCAGCGGCAAGTCAAAGTCCAGCCTGGGAAACTTACCAACTTAGACAGACCCTGTCTCAAAAAAAAAAGGAAAAAAAAAAAGGTGGGAAGTACCACAAATATAACTAAATAAATAGTAAAAGTTTAGATCAACTATAATGCTATGAGGAGTGACTTTTATTTACTTAAAGTAGTGTTGTAGTATTACATACTGTGAAACTACAGAATTGTAACAGTAAGGCCTTTCAAAAACTAAAGCAATCTACCTCCCCTGAAGACTTAGGAGGGCCATTTGTTAGTACTGGCATAAATATTTTGTTGGTGCTCATCATATGGAATGAATTTTCATTTAATGATAAAAAAATTTCCATAATAATCTAATTGTGAGATGTGTCTCATATTGACTTTTGCATCGTAATACTAAGTCATAATTGTCTTAATAGTTTTATTTATCTTCTTAATGCTTACTGTCAACTATATGACCAAATAAAATTTAAACAGTACATTTTCAATAACAATCATATTGAAGTTATGTGATTCATCTTTACCCTTCAATTTAATTTCTCTACTATTTTGTGTTTAATATATACACATTTAGTGGCAGCATCTTCATTACTCAAATTTATTTATCTCATGATTTGGACACTTCCTAAGACCATAAATTTAGTTGTGATAGGACAATTTGATAACAATTCTTACAGACTATTCAACAATCAAGTGTTTGGCATACTTTTTAAAAGACAAAAATTTATTTAAGAATTAATAATAAGAACAATTAATTAAAAATGTATGTTTAAATCTATATACAAATGAATGATAAATATAATTATTAAATAAAATATATGTTACTCCTAAGCATAAGTTTATGTCTAGCTTTTGCATCTCAGATAAACTTCAGCTCATTCTTAGGTATGAAGTTTTGTGATGTAGTTTTATTTATAGTATTGAAATTTTTAAGGGAACTTGGAATCCTGTCATGGTCTTTACTTTGAAGGTTAAGAAAAGTTATTATTTATACATGATAATAGACGTGCAATTCAGTATGTTCTGGCAGTTACCAAACTTTATGTCTTTTTTTTGCAAGGCAAGAGCTCTACCACTGAGCCACATCCTTAGCCCTTTAAGAACAAGTGACTGTCAAGACCATTCAGTTTCTTAAAACAATTTATTTGAGTAATAAATAAGAAATTATATCTACATTAAATATATAATCTTTGCAACAAGAAAATAAATAAATAAGATGCAGATGTTAACTCTTACCAGAAGTAGGAGCAGGTATGCTTTGTCCTGTAAAATAGAAAACAAAATCTTTTTAGATTGTTTCATATTTTATTTGTGCTTATAAGTATATGGCAGGCATACATATGCATATACATAGGTACACCTATGTATTTGTACAGATAATGTCGATTTTAGAACATTAACAACATGACAATTTTGCCTCAATGAAACCTTTTTCTGTCTCTTAATGTCCTGTTTACGAAACCCACATATGTTAAAACCCTGTTATTATTCTTAAATTATCAGGCAAAATAAGAAAAATGATAGAATAAAAGAAAACTGTTGGGATTAATTTCAAGTCTGTAAAAGTCTTTAGAAAAACTTTAGGAAAGATGTTTTCCAAGACTCATTCACTGATTGATACGATTTGAGCATTTGCTCCATAGTGGACATTATGTCACATGCCAGAGGTGCGTGACCAATTTATGCCAACTCCTTGCCATCAATGATTTCTGTTTAATCTGAGCTGTAGAACAGATTCATGAAATGTGAGACAGACAGTGCTACCAAAGTCTCTCAGAGGCTCATCTTATTTAGGTTGCAGGGATGGTGGCTAGGGAGTGGAGAACGTGTTTTGAGGGGTTTCTTGAACACATTTAAGCTGTGCTTTAATACATTAAAGTAATAGGAACCTAAGGTTCACCTCAGAGTCTTCAGATAGCTGTTGGAATGATATCATTAAAGAAAGGTCTAATAGAGAAGCATTTGAATTTTGCATCAGTCATTTTTGTAAAATAGAAAATGGATTAATAAAGAAAGAGGAATTACAATATCCTATGTTCAAATGTAAATTTCCTATGATGAATGCGATCATTATATTTGGCAAATACATATTAGTAAAAAAAAAACTGTGCAAGAAAAAGAAAATGGGTTAGTACAAGTCAAGGGAAAAGCAAATGTAGAAATAATATCCTGTTTGAAGAAAATATTAGCCCAAGAAAAAAGCAAATAAAGTGCCTGAAATACTTAATTAAGACTTAAATTTTTGGAAATGAGAATTGAGGAAAATTATTGGTAAAGAAAATCTTTCCAGCTAGTAAATGGTTTATGATGACAAATATATGTTAAATGTTTTAGAGATACCAATTTAATTCCAAAAGGCTGAAAAGTGATGCATTTTAAAAGGGTATTATGACAGAGAGTATTTTTTCTTTTTATTTTATGATGAACTGAAAAAAAATTTTAAATCGGATGGTAAAAATAGTTTCTACGCTATATATAGTGTGATCTTCAAAATAGCTACTCAATACAAGACAAAAATCAATAGGATTCTTACAAAATATAAATAAATAGGTAATAACACAAATTTTCCTTTCAATGAACTAAGATAAACTATTAGTATAAATAAAACAATTGAGCCAATTAAAAACTACACGGAGACACCATTTTACCTCAGAAAGAATGGCTATCATAAAAAAAAGGTCTAATAATAACAAATGCTTGCAAGGATGTAGGGAAAAGGAACTCTACTGCATTGTTGGTAAGAACATAAACTGGCCCAACCACTATGGAAATCAGTGTGGAGATTCCTCAAAAAACTAAAAGTAGAAATTCCATTTGACTCAGTTATCTGCCTCTTAGATATCTTCCAAAAGAAGTTAAAATCTCCATATGGCAGTGATATATAGAATTTTGATACTATATAGTGAGAGTTGTAAAATGAAGGAGAAAAAGTAAAAATTATTGAATCAGTAGATAATCGGGGAGATAGCTCAGTAGAATAAGTGCTTGCCTGACAAGCACAAGGTCCTGAGTTCAATCCCTTGTACTGAAGGAAAAACAAAACAAACCACCCAAGAATCAGACTTTGAGAGACTTAAAGAGTAACTCAGAAGTGATATCATTTTATTATTATAAATTGTTAATGTGTACTGACTGCTGAGTGGGTTTCCTGCCATCCATTACACTTTTGCTTGAATCTTCTCTCTTGAGGTCGTAAAATCCCCTCTGAAGCTTAGAAAATTCAAGTGTCTCAGACCAGACTGGTGTGTGGGATCTGGCTTGAGTCTGAGCCCATGTGACTCTAAGGCTCTGCTCTGGACACCTGGGTATCTCTCTTCCCTCAGCGGCCTGGCCTTTCAGCCTTTTCCTCATCTAAACTTTGCAGTATACAAAATCTTTTAACCAGTGTTAGACTGCACAGAGAATATGTTCTTTTAAAAGTGTATAAGCTAAGTAAAAATGCATCTCAATCAGGAGGACTTAATCTCAGAGGAAAATTACTCCTATAATTAGGAAAGCTGAAATAACCTTGATCTGAAAGATGATTATGTATAGTAAGTTACAATTTGTTCAGTGTTCTACATGTAGTTATAAACATTAAAGAAAATTCAAGGATCTGTCAATTTAATTTCCTAAACGACAGTATTTTTATAGGAAGGCCAAGCAAGCTAACACAACAAACACAAGTTTGTTTATTTATTTATTTATTTATTTGGGAAGAGTCTACAGGGTGTTCAGGGTCTCACTACTAGGTCAGACTCATAATGATCCTCCTGTTCACAGCCTCCCAAGAACTGGGATTATAGATGCACGCCACCACACCCAGTATCAATCAATGTCTCAGATGCCTGGGGACATGGCCAGCATAGCATGTATTCTACAGTATTACAGTTTACAAACCTTTTGTTCAGCTGTGAAAAGGTTTATAAAAGCTTAGGAACAGAATAACAGATATTTCTAATCTAATTGTCATGTTGTATTCAACAGTTCCACAAACCCTTTAATCTTTGATGCAACAAAATTTAATGTCCCTGGATAACAACATGATATCTAAAGATCTATCATATTTTCCTTTTTCTATGTTCATGTTTACCTGCTGTAAAGACTTTTCAAGTTAAGCAGATATTTTCTTTAATACTCATTTATTTCTGAATGTGATTTTGAATTCCTCCACTGGGTGGCTGTGTTATAATAAAATCACCCATGTTTTGTGTTATTTTCTTTCTTTGGTATTTCAAGCATGCACACACATGCATATATACACCCTTTTATCTTTATGAAAGAAAATTCCAAGATTCAGCCTTCCTGTTTAGACCTTGTATAAAAGAGAACTTGCTCATTCTCATGGCCACAACATTCTTTATTTTCAATACTCATAACAATTTTATTCAATAAGATATGTGATATGAAAAAATATTGACTACTCAAAAAATTTAGAGGACCACTGTAAAGTTTTAAAATTGAAAGCCATTCTAAAATTTAAACCAATGCCCATTAAGAGACTCTTCTAGCATTCTTCATTGTAAAATAATTTTGATAGGCCATATCCACTAGAATATTTAAATTTAAAATATTTTCAATTTTTGTTTAAATGTTCAAAGACAACCTCTTGAAGTCTCAAAGTAGGAACATAGTAAAGGTGACTCTCATGAAATAACCCAGTTTGAAAAGATTAACATCAGGGCTGGCCAGATAGCTCAGCCAACTAAAGCGCCTGTTTAGGCCGGCCCAAGGACCACATTTGATCCTGGGTGTGCCATGCTGGCCCCACCCCCATGGTGTACTGAGATAGAGATGGAGTCTTGGAGCACTGGCACACGCCTGTAATCCCAGCACTAGGGAAGCAGAAAACAGGAAGATCACTACAAGTCCAAGCTGCATAGTGAGACCCTGCACAAATTAATAATAATTATTAATAATAATAATAAATCATCTACTGCCTTCCATAAAGGTAGTCAGTACACAGACAAATAACTTCTGTGTCACCTGGCTCTGCACATGAAATAAGACAGAGGGTAGGTGAACCACATCATTTTAATAGTTAGAAAATAGAGGCCCACCAACAGAAGAGTGGATGAAGAAAGCAAGGCATACATGCATGAGGGAATACTATTCAACCATAAAGCACAAATTTGAGTCATTTGGAGGAAAATGGATGTACCTCAAGACCACAATGCTAAGTGAAATAAATCAGACCCAAGAGGTTACAGATCCTGTGCTTTCTCTCATATGAGAAACTACAATACAAACAACTTAAAGTGAAAAGTATGATAGGATAGAGGGAAACAGATATTTTGGAGAAGTAAAAAGGGCTTAAAGCTAAGAGGGAGATGGATAGTAAGTAAAAGGGAAATAAAATTGAATAAGATACCATATGTATATTTGCCGATTCCTCAAGATGAATGTAATTATTACGATTATTGCGCATCACATCCACATGTCAATAAAGAAAGATGAAACAACATATAGAGGAAACTACTCTCCAATGTCTGGAATAACATTTCAATATCCCTGACATTTTTCAATTCTTTCTATATTATGAATAAGGAATTCATCTATTATATTTTACATATGCAAACATCATGAGAACATTATCAAATCATTGATGAACAACCGTGTTGAACCCTTACTGTACATTCTTTTAAATTCTATAAACACTTCAAGTAAACAAAATAGATTATAGTCGTACAATTGGTGTTCCATATATTTTAAAAACATTGTCTTTAGTCTTCTGGGAGTACATTTTTAAACCTTATTTTTTCACATACATTCGTTGTCTTCATTAAGTGGACAAAATATTATTTAGTAATATTTCAATAGGTGGCATCATAGCCCCAAAAATCTGTAAATCATCTCACCCAGAGTTCTTTTACCCATTATAATCCTGTTGTGAATCACCAATGAAATTGACGGATACATTAAACAGATGAAAATGTAGATAACAGAACACTTGATCTTCAAAGCTGTGTTATTCTAACACATGTATTGTTACTGAATTTATCTTTCCCAATATGTTTCTTTTACACCTCAAAATGTTTAAATGATTGTAAATCAAAGTTACCTTGAAGTCACACCCCGAAGTCTCCCATCACAGATTTCAGAAAAACGTAGGAATCAATTTTGAGTGAAAGTGGTATTTCAAAAGAAACACTAGGGCTTTAAATAATACCCATCCCACCCACCCCCCTTGCAAAAAAAGAAAAAAGATAGAAAGAAATGGAGCATCATTTCTAAGGGGATTTAAGCCTGTCTAGTTTGCAAATCAGTGAAATGTACAAGGACAGAAGAGAGAAACAGTATAGATGAAATAAATACCACCTCTCACTACTGACCTAGAAGGAATGGTGGCACATTGCAAAGAATTAGAATGCAAACCTGACCTCCATAAATATGCAGGCTGTACAAAGCAGGAAAAGTAAATCAAGACAAAAAGTGAGGGCTGGCAAAAATCTCATAGTACAGCACAATAATAATGAAGTACATAAGTAAAAATGAAGGATTCTACTTTACCAATTCTGGTATATGATTTATAATCCAACAAACAGGGTCAGATACTTAAGGTTTGGCAGGGTAAACACTCTTCATAAGTTACAAGCAAGGTATTGATGAAATTTCAGAGAAGCCATTAGCTTGTCACTAAATATAATGACAATGACTGTTTACTGAAAAGCTGTTGTGTACCAGACACTGTGCTCGCTGCTTTCTGTAGGTGTTTTGTATTTACCCATCTCAGGAAGTCATCCCAGTTAACAATTATTTTATGTTTTATAGGGAAGGAAATTGAGAATTAAAGTCAGTTGCTCATAGTCCTATACAAACAAAGTTTAGATACAAAGTCGTGACTGTTTAACAACTTTAAGGTATCCCTTGTTCAGACTCTGTGTTAAAATATTGGTTTTATTCACATTACACCTTAAGTGAAATAGTTGCTGTCAATGTCAGAAAGTGACTCCAAGGAATTCTGTCCAGGTAGAAATACAAGATTATAATGATATTGCTTTTTTTGAGGGAAAGACGGGAGGATGGGAATCGAACTCAGGACCTTTCATTTTCCAGGCAGGTGCTGTATGACTGAGCTGAATTCCCACTCCCTGCAGGGTGACATCCCTAACATGTAGTTCATTTGACAGAAAAGAGCCTTGAGACTCAGAGAAGACTCACCTGTAACTACAAATTGACACCGACAATACACTGGACCAAAGCTTTTAATGATAAAGCTAGAGATCAAGAGTCAGAAGTCAAAAGAAAAGAGATGATACGACCAGAAGAAAAAAGTACAAAAACTAAATGGAATTATATTCTCAGAAATGAGAAGACTTAGGGCTAGGGAGACAGCTCAGCAGCACAGTGCCTGTGTGGTAAGTGTAGATCCTGAATTTGATTTCCGGTACTCGGGGGCCTGACCCTTAGCTCAGTTCTTTAAGTGGCTGCTTCAACAAAGCAGTCAGGCTCAGGT
>NDGM011177079.1:0-10144 GCA_002564305.1 Octomys mimax | reverse complement strand
TATATATATATATATATATATATATATCGGCAGGCCTTCCAGGAAACTGCTGGCCCTGGTGGCAGAAAAGGATCCAGCCAAGCTCAGTTCTAGCACTTGACAACACACTGTCAAGCGCTGAAATGGTGGGTGTCAGTCCCATGTATTAGGAGAGTGTTCTGAGGTGCAGATGATCAAGCAAGCGAAGGAAAACTTGAAAGAGAAACAACAGCAAGTGACTGCAGCCACACAAGAGGTAAAAGCACCTCTAGCTTTGGGTGGGTGCAGCCCCGGAGAGGTTCAGGTCCTCTCCGTTTTCTAATACAGATTAATGGCCTGTTCGGGCAAGCGGCTCCTGACTTGCTAAATGTGCTGACCGCCTGAAATTAGCGAAGGTGGTGACTACGGGAAGAAGAGAGAAATAAAATGAGCCGCAACCAAATGTGCTTCACTCATCCCGGGCTGACGTATGACAAACAAAATCAGCGGCGACAAAGAGAGATCAACAGGTCCTAGGTAGCTGAAAATAAATACAGGATGAACAGGATTGATCCAAAGGGGCCTCTGTGGCCATCGGTAAGACCTGGGGAGGCCCTTGGCCCTTTAGGAATAGGCTGGCAGGCTCTCACGAAGCGTGCCCTTGCACACCTTCCCAAGCAAACATGCACAAATCAAAGCTGGAGCACAGCCAAATTATATGGGCATAATTATAGCTCTTTCTACTCAAGACCCAATGTGTGTCCCCAAGAATTAATCTAGATCATCCTGGACTCCTGCAAAACTCAGCGGAGGCATCACACTCTGTTCTGGTCACTACCTTATAAAAATGTTATTAATCTAATGCTTGAAATGTATTAAGAAATGCAGGGGAGCTGGTTGCCAGGCTTAAAGGGCTCAGTGTTCTTAAAGGGGCTGCATACCTGTAGCTTAGAAGCTAAGGAAAGGGAAATAAAATCAGAGAGGTAAAGCAAATGCAAAGTAGTTAGGGTCGGAAATAGGTCTGTGAGGTAAATGACTCCGTAGCATGCAGCAAAACGGCAAAAATCAGACGCTACACGAAATCTGAACTGCTGGTCTGTTCTCTAAACGCTATCAACATGTGGCAAAGATACCCTTTCTAATTATCTCAATGTTTTTCTATAACTAGATAGAAATGAGAAGCTAGCAAAGATTTATCCTGCAATAGGTTCCCTATAGTGTTTCCTCCAATGATTCATAACAATATTCTTATATTTGATTTTTAAAAATTGTTAAGCCAAATTCAAAAGTGAGCCAAAATCTTTTCCGGAAATATGTAGATGCATTTAAGTAAAGCTGCAGGGAGCCATAGTGCCTTCTAGTATCTTGTTCTAGTTTTTAAATTTTGTTTTCAATACAGCATAGGAAAGGCCTGTGATTCATTCCAAGACTTATTCATCAGTGCTGCTGCTGGAGTAATCAGGGTCTTTGGTAGAATTTTGTTTTCCACATCTGTTCAACAAGTTGTCTGAGATGGCATGCAAATGTAACTCCTGTCACTGAGTCCCAGGCCAATGGCACCAAGCAGTGGCCTGCGGCCTAGCACTGATATCTTGCTGCCATTCTCGCAGAGTGCAGCACTATTCCCTGTGTCCCCACTGCCTTCATTCTTAGCTTGCTTCCTTTGAGAACTGGCAGACAGTTGCCAAGTCAGGAACCCCGCTCCTTGATAAGGTCACGGGTTGGGCCTGTACTGGCTGGGGACTGTGGGCTTCAAAGCAGGATGAGACCAGCCCCTTTCACAAAGACGTCATCACGTAAGTGCACAAATAATAATAAGGGCCAGAGCAAAGGTCATGGCAGCTACCGTTTACCGAGTAGGTGCTGCCTATCAGGCCTTAAAATCACCCTAACAGAGAAATCATTAAGGATGGAGGTTTACCAAGTTCAGGTAACTTCGCCAAGAGCTATATACTGGATACTTGGGCCCACCCCACCCAAGTCATATGTTGGAGCTCTAAGTCCCAATGTGATGCTATTTAGAGATGGGGTTTTTAGGAGGTGATAGGTTTAGATTACATCACAAGGGTAGGATCCTTGTGAGTGGATCTTTGCCTTGATATGAAGAGACCAGACTTTGTGCTCTCTACCATGTGAGGCCAGCATAAAAACCTTGCTGTGTATAAGCCCAGAAGTGGGTGCTTAGCAGGAACAGAATCAGCTTGCACCATGATTTCGATTTCCCACCTCCAGAACTTGGAGATGCCTGTCACTTAAGCTACTGAGATGGCAATCCTTTGTTCACAATAGCCCAAGATAAGACACTGAAGTTACACTAAGTACATGGCCAACAAACCTACTGGACAATGCTGAGATGGCAGGATGAGTGGTTGGAGAATTTAGAGCTGGTGAGTTTTCTGATTGACGGAGCAATCACCTCTTCTGAGTGGATGGTAGATGTCAGTCCAGCTGTTACAGAAGGCAACTGTTAGCTCCACAAAGAAGTTCAGGGAACACAGATGCTTGTACTTCAGCCTTGACCGCAGAGGGAGGTGGAGATAGCAAAGTAATAGGGAATTCAATGGGCAACACAGACAGGAGGCCAGGCAGAGGGAACTGCCTGGCAAAGGCAAGGAGGAGGAGAGAGAACGCATCCATCAGGGGCCCCCGATCAGTTCTGAGCAGCTGTGGGTCTGTGCATGTGCATGTGTGAGAATGGGAGAAGTCAAGGGGACAACTTGCAGAGACAGAACCCTTGCACACTGAGTTGAAGCCCTGAACATGTGTTTGCCTCACACCTAGGAACTGTGCAGTATTCAGTACAGATCTGCACTCTTTAGAGGTTCCTAGATGTTAGGTTATACCTATCCTGCTCCATGGGCAGTAATTCAGAGATTATAAAAAAGAACAAGGAGTGACAGTCTAACTGGAGGATAGGTAACTCTAGAACCAAGAGAAGTAGGTATATACACAACTTTTGAATACTGAAAGCCTTTAAAAGTGTCAGAGGCATCTTCCCAATTCAGCCCAAGAAGGCAAGAATCTCTGGACAGTACAACATGCCAATGGTACCCTCAGCACCATTTTTAATAATACCAACCTCATTTCTTTCAAAGCTCATCTCTCCTCTGAGGCTGAGAAAAAAAGGAGATTTCTCAGTGGAAAATTCCCTCTAATTTTTGATATTTGTGAGGAGGGGTTGGTGCTGAAAGTCTTGTTCAGCCTCTCTCCAGTGTTCTGGGTCCGTCCAGGTGGGCTGACCCAAATAGACTTCATCAGTGTTCACTCTTGGCTGCTGGTTGCTTCTGGGTTAGGCCAGCAGTGGACAATGGCAAGAAGCCCTGAGTGGGAGGCTGTACTGGCCTGCTACTCCTGGAGGGCTTGCTTGAAGTTGCATCCCTTAACTGAAGGTCCTGTCGCCTCTCCATTTGCCCTTCTCCACACCATGCTGTTCTTCGAGTTCCATGCTTCTGATACCCAATAACTGTTCCCTTTCTCCTCCTTCTCTGTCAAGGGGTAGTAACCCCTCTGCTGTTACTTCCCTGATGTTCCATGCTTCCCACGTGAGTCTCTTGATGAATGGCAACCTCATGATATCTTAATCAGAATGGTGCTCTGTCTTCTCTGGCCCTACCTGATAGCACAGCTTGAGAGGCAACGCAAAGAACCATGAAGTTCAGCAGTGGTGCTTGTCGTTTCCCAGGGTGACCTAAAGCTTTGCTGATTTGGAAGGAGGAAAATGTTAAGGCAGGAATGGAGGGAGGGAGGGAGGAAGGGAGGGAAAGAGAGAGAGAGAGAGAGAGACAGACACAGACACAGACACAGACACAAAGAGAGATAGAGACAAAGACAGTCAGAGAGATGCAGAGAGAAAGTCATGGATGTAGTTAAGCAGGTTGAGAAACATACTAGACCCTTAAAATAAGAAAGTAAGATTTAGAACTTTCTAGTGTTATCTGAATTTTTCTTGATGTACAAGAAAATTCATAGTGTTTGGACAGGATATCATGTCTTCATCTTGTACTATGAATAACCACTACGAAGACAACAATATGCTGTGTATTAACTGTTGAAACTGTCCTACTAATTGGTTTTGAAACTTTCTCATTGCTATTTGTTTTTCAGTAAAATGAATTTAAAAAAGAAAATTCAAATAGAGAGGAAGACAGTGGGAGGGAGGAAAGGAAGAAAAGCAGCAGACATGTGCATGTGCATGATGACAATTCCCACCTGGAATTTTGGAGACACGGATGTGCTAGTATATACAACTTGCCCAAATGCCCTACCCAGCCCAAGGAAGCTGCGACTCACAGAGAGTACAGAGGACCATAAACTGATCAGCAATTTTGGAATTCTTTCACAATACACATCGGTTTGTGTGTATGCAAGGCCACACACACACAAGGAGGGCCACAGCCAGTATGCTATAAAACATGATCTCTTTCCAGTTGTGAATAGCTGGTGTCCTTCATGCTTTTGAATGTGTATTCCACATGCATGCACCTGACATGCACACCAACACAGAAGTCACACCTAACTGGCACTGGGTTGCTTGTCCCTTCCTCTGCAAATTTTCCCAATTCAGTGCAAGTCACTGGAAACCAGGGAAGCTCCCTGATGCTTTGAAAGCTCACCAAGTATGCTAGAGAGCTTGCCATCTGGCTGTCCCTCCTCAGTGTGTGAATGCATAATGCACGCAGCATGGACGTCTGTTATGGCACTGCGACAAAGTGACAGCACACTTGTCTTTTTGGATCTTGAGCTGTCATTAGTCTTCTCTTACGGAGTGTTTTTGTTTTGTTTTGTTTTGTTTTCCCTCCTGCATAAGATGATGGGTCTCCACAAAGGAAGTCTTAATAGAGTTACTTTTTCAGCAGCTTATCTTATCTAGTTGATATCCCCACCTCCTTCCATCCTTGGTACTATGGCCCACTGCAAGTGGGAAGGGGCAGGTCTCCCAATTATGACCAAAGGTCCTGTTCAGTAGGCTAAAGTCACTCTAAAGAGACAGGAGGCAAAGTTCTCTGATGCTTCAGGATTCATCAAGGTTATTGTGGCACAGGGAAAGATGCTTTTCAGTTGTTGATTGTTCACTTATTTTGCTAATATCCAATGAGCCTCAAGCATCTCAGATGACACCGGGGCCTCTTGCATCACTTCCTAGGGATGTTTGCTCTATGGACATGTCATGTTTGATGGCTGCCTACAAACTGCAAACATGTCATCATTTTCCACTGTGGAAACAACTGTGGCTCTCTCCATGCACAGGAATATATAAGCCTTCTGTGAGGGCAGGTAATGTCATTGGGCAGAGCCTGAGATTTGTTGGGTAAAATGCCACCTGGGGATAAAGCTGTGTTCTTGTAGGAGCATCTTGAGACCTTTAGCATGGTTGCAACAACTGTAAGGCAATGGGAACCCATTGCTCAGAAGAAGAATACCAAAGGACCACCAGGTAGGTGCTAGTAGGTTCTTCCTGACAACTGAATCTCAGGGGCCTGGGGGTTGGACACGTGTATAAGCGGCTCAGGTATTACCAGGAAGCGAAGGAAGGCTTTGTGTGCTCCTAGGTGGGGCTTTTCTGAGGTGGCTGGATCTAGGTGTGCTATACTGGGATTGAGGGTGTGTGGTAACTAAATTGGTTTAGCATAGTTCTAGCTGCAAACAATGGAAGCCCCGCCCTGGGTGCAGGTAGCACCAACCAATAGGCTCGTAGCCTGGAAGGGAAACACAGGGCCCCTCACTGCTGCTGCCTGCTGCTCACTGTATGGTCAAGGCCTGTCTTTCCTCTGCCACGCCCCTCTGCCATGCTGCCCCGCCTTGGAGCCAGCTGAATGCACACAGAAACCTCTACAAACTGTGAGCTGAAATAAATTTTTCCTCCTTTAACTTGTAGATGTCAGTTATTTTGTCCCAGACATCAAGATAGTAACCAAGACAGTGACACTGCACAGTGCCCGTACACAGAGCATTCTGGGCTGTAGAGCATCCACTGCCCTCCTGTTTGTCCTTCCTTTCCCAAATCAGTTCAGAGAAACTCTCAGGATCACTGCAGCAGCAAAAGCAGCCGGGCAGCCTCCTTTACACCTCAGTTCTCTTTGCAGAGGCATCTGGAAGCAGAGACATGTCCTGTGTACTTTAGAAACATTTTAAAAAATGGTTGGATTTTTTTTTTTTTAATGGTGGAAGGAGGGAAAAGAGAGGAAGTGGCAAAAGGAAAGGCCAGATTTCTGCCTAAGAGGTGAATGGAAGTTGAGAAGGGCTAGCAATGGTGTCACTGCAGTAGCCAGGGAGGAAGGGTGGGTTTCAGTTAGTGCCCAAAAAGCAAAGAAGAATTTTATCTCATTCCTACCTGCCAGAGAATAGTTAAGAGAATAGTTAACAAATATGATAAAGATTGTAAACTAAAAATTAGTTCATTCCTTTCTAAAACAGTATGATGGACTTTAAAGATCTTCTCTGGCTTTGATTTGGCTCCTGTTTCCTCTTGAAAAAAATGGATTTATAAAGCCAATCTGCTCAGAGATCTATTCAAAGTGATAGGACAAATGGTCTAAAGAAAAGCACCCAGGAGAAGGATCACCATATTTTCTCCTCAGGCTTGAGACTGCCTCTGAGAAGAGGCTATGGAGGTTGGGAGCAGAAAGGACTTGCTCTCTCCATGTAAAGAATACAGCGTGCATGTCCTCATGGCTCCTCAATGTCCATAGGTCATTGACTATAGTTGGTAGAAAGCCTGCAACCTATGGGGCCATAAGACTCCCAAAAATAATTCACCAGATCCTGAGACTTCTCCTAAGTACATTTAGATCAAGTGCATGACACTTCTCCCTAATAGAAGCACTGGCTAATGGCCTCACAGAATTGAGATGGCTCCCCCAAGTTACACAAGGCTATTCCATGTATTCAGAAGAGGGGCAGACCCGGAAGTTGATGGATGGACATGAGACAACAATCTAGCAGTGTACTCAAGCACTAAATCCATACATGGGGCAGACTAGACTGCTGAGCCTCAGTATTTTCATCTTCCTAGTATGATAGGTCTGGTCTGAAGTGATGTTCATATATGAATATATGTAGAGGAAGGCCCATTGTATCTATTTTTTTAATTTTTAATTTTTTTCCATGGGGCTTATGTTTAAACAAACAAAGCACTAATGGAGAAGCCTTCACTTGCCATCAAAAAATAATCTCTAGACCCCTTGCCCTAATATAGTCTGACTTTTATAGTGCAGGAACATCTTTCTATGATGTCAGAAATTCAGAATCCCAACCTTCAATAACTATCAATGTAGTAAAAATATAATGACCAAAGGCCACTGTGAATTTCATTATACTTTCACGTGAATTTCTGTTTTTGCATGTCATGACAGCATTTTATCACATTTGGTAACAGATTGTACCTACAAGGAAGACCTGTTATTTATTCCATCTGGGATAGAATTCTTTCAGTGTGTATAAATTTTTTAGGGAAAAGCCTCACAGTAAATCCTGGGTTACAAAGGAATCCATAATCCAGAGTGGTAGGGTGTTATTATTAAAAAAAACCCCAGAGGTCTGGGGTCCCTGTGGATATCAAAAGAGGTGAAGATCTACAGGGATTTTATCCACGGGGATTCAAAGGAGGAAGGTACCATAGAGAGATAGATGGGTAGAGTTGGAGGGGTGCAGGACCTTGCAGGTTGTGCCAGTTGGGAAGGTAGGTGTCTTTGGGCTCACAGGGCTCTGCAGGAAGACGTGTGACTTTAATTCTGGAGTCAACACATGGAACCTACCTGTGAGGCAATCAAACTGTCCTTTTAAGCTCCCCAACAGGCTTGAAGTGCTGTGCGTCCTCACTGTTAATGGAGTGGCCACAGGTAGCTACTGAGCAGTTGAAGTGGGCTAGTCAGTGCAACCCAAGAAGGCACCTTTACACATTTTATTTATCCTAATTCATTTAAGCTTAAACAGCCACACAGCACTAGGGGCTGCCATACTAGAAAACTCCACTCCAAATTTTGTGCAGGCTTGTTTGAAGAGATTCTGCTTATATAGTTGGAAGTATGCCCCTCTTTTTGAAAACTGGTGATATGTATTAAGACTGGCACCCTGAAATATTTATTTCCAGAAGGCATAATTTTATGTTCCCACATGAAATTGAGTCACTTTCTCTCACTGTACCTGGCTTTAGCCACATTTCAATCAGGTTTAAGCCAAGGTCATGAATTACAAACTGTGCAAAAGCAAAAACATTGAAAATAAACCTAGGCCCCGGACGTTAAAGCTTTCATTTTTTTTTTTTTTTTACATGGCCTCATGATTCAAGGATTAATGGACCCTAAAACATCAAGGCCCTTGGTCAAGCTTAGAGGAACAAGAAGAGTTTTACTTCGACTCCAGTCTTCTTGTTTTAAATTCATTGGGTGTCACTGAGCTCTGTAAACACCTTTAAGTATTTTGACATTGTGGTATGAGGTGCTGTTAATCTGTTTCTTCCCTGACCTTCATTGGGCAGCAGCATGTTGCAACTCGGGGAAAAATTCATGAAAAACAGCAAGGATATACTTAGTGACATAGATTAGGACACAATAAACCTAAATAATGGCTATAATGTGCAGATTCTGATTCAATAAACCGACTCACCTAAGATTTATTGAGCATCCAGTCAGCAGCAGGCACTCGGTGGCCTCATGCACATATGACATGTCTATCTACCTGATCCTCAGCACAAGCGCATAGGGTCAGCATAGGTGTCCCGCCTTTTATAGAGGAACATACTAAGACCTGGTCAGGCAGTTAGCAAGAGGCAGAGGTAGAATTTGAAAGCACATTTTCTGACTCTCACATAACCTTTCTTTTTAATACCATTGCAGGACATTAGCCTTCTGCCCCGGCCTGTGGAAGACTGTATTTTTTTAGAGCAGGCAGCGCAGTATTTCTAGTTGCACATTCTTTTACAGAGCCCTCTTGCTGCCCCGGATGGAGCGGCAGCATGCTCCCTGTACACCTGGGCAGGCCTTTGTAACTGGGTGGATATGCACAGTGCTGAAAAAGCGCAGCTCCAGCACTTCAGCCACCGCATCCTAAGACAACACAGAATCTCCGTGGCTCCCTCTGGAGATGCACACTTGGAAACACTGCCTCTGCGCTACGTGGAAACTGAGGCGACACACAGGCAAAGCTCAGCACGGACACCGTCCTCCAGCAGAGGACCCAGCCAGCAGTCAGACCAACTCACAAGCAAACACACTCCAGCCCTTTCTTTTATGTTCCTCAGCTGACATGGATAAAAGCAAGCCCGTTGTTCCCACCAAGCCCTTCTAAGAGGGAAACTTCAGGAACAAGATAACTGTGGCTGTTTTAAAGCACTAACTGTTGAGGGTAGTTTGTTGGGCTGCGATAGTTACTGGAAAGTAGTCAAATGTTAAGGAACCTCCACAGAATAGGCCCAGATGTTAATTCCCCCATCAAAGACAGCCAATGGCCAGAGGATAGGTTCCTGTGAGAGAAATACTGAGAGGAAAACGATGAAGGTCTTGGCTGCAGAGAGACACGGAGAATTTGGAAAGCTTATTATATCTGGGATTAAACGGAACATTTGAAGGAGAAAGAAAACTGTGTGCTTAATGAACATGCTGCAAAGTTTACACTTAGGGGATTGCAGGTTGTCGCTTTGACTGTCAGGACCTATGTACAGACCCAAGTGACTTTGCACTCCTTCATTTATTTGGCTGGGAAAGACTTCTTGGGGATGCAGGGTGGGACTGGGTATTCCTTTCCCAGGGTTCAGGGGAGGAGCAAATGCTCTTGAAAGGAGGCTGAGGAGGCAGAAGAACATTTCTCCCACAGTATTCAAAGCGCTTAGGATGGGATGGTCCCTGCTAGTATTGGGAAGAATTGAGGGGAAAAGCCATGCAAACAGTTAGAGGAGGCAGGGGAGAGCTGAAGGGACTTCTAGTTGACACTCACCATATGCCGTACCTGAATGAGATGTTAATGTCTTCACAGAGAACACCCCACCCTTGTAGCGCCCGCCCCACCAAGTGCCACACGTCTTCATATTGGGAACTACCATCCAGATATACTGGCTGAACCAGCTGGGGTCTCACAAACATATTTTTCCTTTCCAGCTTTAAGTTCCTTTGGCAACCTTAAACAATTCACAGCCTGACTCTTAAATTTTGGTAAGGATTATGGCACACTGACAGAATTGGGAAAAAAAAAA
>NDGM011177075.1:0-15161 GCA_002564305.1 Octomys mimax | reverse complement strand
ATATATATATATATATATATATATATATATATATATAAAATCTAGAAATTCAGGCTAAATTCGTTTAACCTAAAACATTTGTTGACATGGCTGAGGGTAAGATGCAGTTAATTTTCATATTATTTTGCTGAAGAAATGAATGCAATGTCTGAATTTTTTTTTGTTGTTTTGTAAAGCTGACCCTCTATTGGAGCTTTGATACAGAAAAGCTGATTTTTGCGGTTTTTTAATTCTTTTTTTTCATTTATGTATTTGGTACAGGGTCTCACTACACAGCTTGGACTCATAGTGGCCTTTTTGTCTTCAGCCTCCCCAGTGCTGGATTACAGGAGTGACCGCCAAGCCTGGACTCAGTCGCTAACTCAACGCACCCTGGGGGCAGGTCCAGTGTGGCATTTGGGACTGCAGATCGAATTTTTTGGGTTTATAATGTTTTTCTGTTTGTTTTCTATTGCTTGTTTTTCATTTGTAAGTATTTACTGTGATGTACACATTGACCTCTCCAACATCAAGTTGGGGATACCTAACACAAAAAGAAAACCCAAGACCCTCTATGCTTCGTTCGTGCTTGGGGTCCCAAGATCCCTGTGGTCCTGCCTTCTCTTCAAATTTAGGACATGTTTATTCTTGTTTTGTACATATTGTAAAAGATTTTCAGGTGTGCTCACAGGCTAAAGTTTTTAAACATGTATGTTATCAGAAGCATCTGTCTTCCATTTGGTATTTTTTCATGTTCAAGATATATGAGCAATGAAAAAAATAATTAGAGTTCCTGGATAACATCTTCATTTGGAAAAGAGCAACATTCCCATTTGGTATTAGGCTAGGCTAGATTATCAACCAGAAGTGTCAGTTTACTTGTATCCAATCTGGTTTAGGCTATCTCAGAGCTTTGTTGATGACTAACCTTCTTTTGATTAGCGATGCCAGTAACACTGGCCTCTGATCATAATGTAAAACCTTTCATTTTTCAGGCCCTGAGCTTCACGATATTGAGCATGCAACGTAGAAGATAATCAGTGACTGTGGCTGAGATAGACTAGACATATTATTTGGACATTATTATTTAATTTTGTCACGTAGAATGTAACACAGCCTCCAACAGCCTCACTTTCCTTATTATCTAAAACCAGATAAAGATATGCACTATAGATAACTTTAAAATATTAAGTAGTATAATGCATATAACTTAGCAGTATGTCTTAGAAATAATAAATTATCATTGGCAGGGAAAGCACATTTTTATTCAGTGTGTTTGGTCACCTGATATGAAGTTCGTTCTTAATGTTTTTAATCCTGACTTTTATTTTTTTTGTATTTTAGGGAAGGGTCTACAGGGAGTTCAGGGTCTCACTACTAGATCAGACTTGCAGGAATCCACCTGTTTACACCTCCCAAGAGCTGGGATTAGAGGCATGTGCCACCATGCCCAGTCTCAATCACTTCTCAGTGCTCCCCAGCTGCGTGGCTGGCACAGCAGGCCCAGGGTTCTAAGCCCCGGCCACTGTACCTGCTTGCAGGCTCTTTAATCCACTGAGCTATTTGGCCAGCCCATTCCTCACTTTAAAACAACATTTAAAATTAAATTATTTCTGTATTTGTCATAGTTCATCTAAATTATCATCAGTTACTTTGAAGAAATACCTATATTTTCAGTAGGTATTTCACTTTGAATAATACATTTATTTTATAGTAGTAAAAGTTTTAATTGTAAAAGATAAATTTCATACATTGTATGATATATTTCTCTTTACAATGAAACACTGAAATGCTCAGTTTGCTCTGAGCACTTACTCTGACTTTGACAAATATAATCTGCTCCTCTTGTCATAGTATTTACTCTTCCTGGTTTAGTTTATATATCATTTTTACACACAATTTTATTGCTGTTATACAAATATATATATATATATATATATATATATATATATATATAACTTAGACTCAAGCTAGAGTACATTTTTAGTTGACTTTTGTGTTATACTGAGTGTTTTAACCTTGGCTCCTGTCCTCTTCAAGGACAGATATTGAGACAGAAAATCTGAGCTGTATTATTGTGCTACATTATTGCCCTCCAAATTTTTAATACTGAACCTTCATACATTTTTTAAAATTGTACTAAACTAATTCCATCTTACATACAGTAACCAAGAAGTAAAGATTATCAATTATGCATTTCTAACAAATAATCTCATAATATTTTCAATTAAGTTTCAATATTCTTAATTTTGTTTCTCAAAAACTAAGTTGATAAAGTCATAAATGGTGTGTATGCATATTTGTAGTAATGACATGTAAAATAGGTATATTTAGTTTTATTCCTCTGTTTTGAACTATATTTTGTCTTATACTAGTGTTCATTTCTGAGTTATTTATATATATTTTAGATACATAGAAGAAACATTAAGAAATAATTACGCTTAATTTCACTAAAATAAGCTTTCTAAAATCAGCTAAAGTAGAGACACCTCACTCTTATTTTCAAGATAAACATATATAACTGATATTTTAAATAATTTTTAAAAGGTAGTTTACTTAAAATCATCATATTATTAGTATACGTATATGTCTTGTTTTGGTAGTTTTTACCAAGTAATTAAAACATTATGTAAAAAAACAAAACCCACAAAATATGTGACTATAATGAACAACAGTGTTAATAATAAATTTATTTGAAGTCATATAAATTCCCAATCTTTACTTTAAATCCTTTGCCAGATAATGCTCACAGTGAAGTCAAATCTAAGTGTAAGAAAGGCTATAGTGAGTGTTCAAAATAAATATAAATGGCAAGGTAGAAAATATTAGTCGGTATGGCAACAAAAATGCATTTAAAGCAAAATTGTAGAAAGGGTAACACATTTTTATTGTCCTGAAAAGAAGAATCACAACTCAATAAAGAATGATGTCTGCATTAAATTAGATTGCAAAATTTAGTAATAATGCTTTGTTGTAGAAGTCAAGATATTTATTCAATGTTATTACTTTTTTGGAGAGCTAAACCTCTAATGACTGATGGACTCAATTTAATCTGTATAGTATTATCATCAACTAATTGTTTAAAGAAAGGCACTAACAAAATTTTTGTAGACTTGTGGTAGAAAATTTTTAACACTCTATTATATGAGTGAATATATGCACTATGTTAGAGGACACTGTATGGATCTTTTAATAGTATCTAAAAGAGAAGAGAAAAGACATTTCTCTATACTACCTTGTAAATAAGAGTAAAAGATTTCATGTGCAATCAGAAAAAGGCTCATATTGTGTTGAAAATTATTTTTAAAGTTTTTTAAAAATTACTTGTTTGTTTGTTTGCTTGCTTGGTCCAGGGTCTTGCTATGCAGCTCAGCCTTGTAGTGTTCCCCCTGTCTCAGCAACCTCAGGGCTGGAATTAACGATGTGCACCACCAGGCGGAGCCAGCCTGGCGTGCTGTACCAGGAACTGAACCTGGGTCCTTGCTCTTGCCAGGCAGACACTTAGACTACCGACCTATCTCCCAGCCCTCTTGCAAAATATTAAAATGGAGAATACTTCACAAGTACAAGAATTGCTCTAAAATAAATCTTAATTAATAGAAAAATTTTCTTTTCTCATCAACAAATAAGATCAACTTTACCTAAAGGCAATGTATATAATACTAAGTTATTCAGAAATTGTGTACGTTAAGATGCTACTGGAGTATTTATTCTGCATAATTATTACATCTGTCCAACCATTCATAGACCATGTAGTATTATTTGTATAAAACTTTCTTAAGTTAATCTCTGCTAATGGTTGAAATAAACCTATTCCTCAACTTGGTAAAAGAGAGCTGGTGATAGCTCAGTTATACTGAAACACCCTGGACTTAGACTTATTGTGAATGTTTCAATTCTGACTTATGTAGATTATTATCTTTTTACTTGTATAACTCAATTGACTTTGCATGATTTGATGACCTATAAGTAACAGCTCCCATACTTCATTAATTTTCTGTGGTTACATTAAAATACTTGATAACACATTAACTTATAATGCTGTATGAAATACAAAGAACAACGCAAACATCAGGTAGGATAATTATGTTTCAGTGTAGACATATATGCATTTCATCATTTCTTAAATAGATATTTGCTGTTTTATATGGTAGGTGTGAGTTGATATCTGAAACTACAGACACATGCAGATATTTTTCATATCTTTGAAGACCTCGCAAACTTGACAATATTCACATGTAATCCAAAAAATGAATAAAGTTTGAAATATGTTTATTCAAAAAAATAACAAGATAATGAGTTCAAGTGTAGGAAAACTGCCTTCTCAGTATCTACTGTAAAAGGGTCGCTACATGCCTGGTAATAAGGAGCCCAGAACTCTTGTGAATGAGGCCTGACGGAAGCATTAAGACTACCAGTGATGCTCTTTCTACAGACTGGGTTTTTATTCTCTGGGTGCTTTCTTCCACCAACACAGACAGTGACATGTGGCTGGTGTCTTTATTCCATCAGGAGATAAACAGTGCTTCTTAACTGAAGAAAGACACAAGATAATAAAATTAGCTGATAAGGAATAGAAAACAGGAAATAAAATCAGTGTATAATTTTGACGCATGTATTTTTATTTACTTGATGACTAAGCATCACTAGTACAATTCACAATTCACAAAATGTGCAATACGCTCTCCCAATTCTTCCTATCTGTTGTCACATTTGAGGCAGTGTATTTATGACATTCTGTTCCATCTTAGCTTGCCTACTGGACTGTAAGTTCCGTGGAGGCAGGAAGCTTGTCCGCTTGTGCCAGCTATTACAGTTGCAGAGCTTAATTAAGCTGCAAGTCACATGATGCTTATTTTGGAAACACCTAATAAATGATCTTTATTGTACACAACAGCGTGCTCCAATTTCTAACTGAGCTGAGGGAGTGTTGTGATGTAGTAGATGCTGTCCTCGCTCCACCGAGATTCCACGGGATGTGATATTTGCCTGCATTCAGACGCAGCAGCTGCAGCTCTGTGTGGCCCATCTCCCCGGCCACAGATGTCTGGTCCCCGAAGGGGAAGCTTTAAGGTGCCAGGGAATGAACATTCTCTGAGTTACTCTCCATGTGTGCTGCGGTTGGTGGATTGGCTTGGCTTCTACACTCCTCTGGCCTTGGGTTGCTTAACTCACTCTAACAACTTTTCTTTAATTTTGGTTTGTCCAGAAAGGGTATGTACCATGTCTTGGATTGTGTCCCCTCTCTTGGTGCTTGGTGCTATTTTTTTTTTTCATATCTTAGGTTCTCTTATTAAACTGGCAGATTTGGGTATACTATGTAAATCAGTAAATTGAATACATTGGAAACTTTGTCTCAGTACTAATTTTGGGGAATTTCAAATTAATACAGAAAGTATTAAGGGAATAGGATTGGCCATCACCATATTTTTCTTGTTCAAGTATTTTTGTTGAGCTATTTTGTTAAAATAGCTATTTTCTTAATAGTTCAAGTGGAAATTTTAGGAAGATGTCATATATGAATGATGTTTTTATATTAATAGTAGGAAGTTATAATTCATACTTTCTTAGGAAGCATTATCCTTCATATATTAGACTAAAAATATTGAGGGTTTTTTATTGCCTTTCTATGAAAACCTAAGTTGTTCCTATTATATACTTATTTTTTTCTCCCTGACCCATCCATCCAGGCACCCATCTATCCAATAAGCTATGCATCCATCCATCCATTCAATAATTATTTCTTGGGAAACTAATTCAGGCTATTATATGTATTTTCTGTGTAACCTAAAATAGCTTCTTACCAATGGAAAATTAGAAATTGTCTATGTACTAGAGAAAATACAGTTTCTGATTTTCTTTCTGGCCACAAACAAATCAAGTATAATTTGGGTTTAATGTGAATTTACTCATTAGATGCATCATGTACATTAGGAGATTCCATAGGTATATTTGTTTTTAAAAATTAAAAATTATCATGAATTACAAAGTATATGCAGGAAAATCTGTCTCCAAAACAATGGGAAAATACAATGTTTGAAACCATAACTATAACTTTTACAAATCAGAAGTTCATCTAGTAATTAAAACAGGCCACAAAGAATTATAAAAATACCTTGTGAATACGTGAACCCTTTCCTCACAGATGCAACCCAATTAGTTTGGCCTTTGCTTGAAAGTGAATATCCTTTTGATGTAATGCTTCTTTATGAATCATATTCTTACCTCATTTGATTCAATAAAACAAAGATATTTCCAGGATAATATATTTAATTGACTAACATGACATTAATAGCATTCACATAACAAACTTCTTTGCTAAAATAATGGATAAGTTCCAATAATATTGTGCATAATAAATCCACATAGGTCATTACTGCTAAAGAGTAATGTATGAACTACATTTCAAATTTCTGTTTGTGTCCATACAATTCGTTTTATTGTGCAGCAGATTATACTTTTAGAATGATTTCAAGTTGGATTTAAGATACAGGCAGCATTTGGTATAATTTATGCTTACAAAATATTAAGTGCTACAGAGCATTTGGAGTAACAAATGGGAATCTTCCAAATATATGCTGCCAAAAGTACCAGATATTTACTTTTGCCTCATGTTTGAAACTAGTTAATTCACTACATATGTTAAGATTTTTATATCTCTGTACATATCAAAGGACAATTGACCATCCATTGAACCTTACAGCTACATTTTTGTTTCAAATCTTACTGATACTGATTTAATATAATAATGTCAATTCAAATGTATAGATGATTTGAGTACAATCATCTACTGTGTATAAATAATGGCAAAAGTGTGTGAATAAATTTCTTAGATGTGGAGTGATGAAACAATGTCACTTACCCAAATAATAAATTCAACATATAACTCAAAGAATCTTTGATTTTTTAAAATTATAGTATTGCAGAATTTTATATTTAAAATATTTTCTTATACATATGTACTTATTCATAACTAAAATAAGGCCTTTACACTTGAATGCCATGCATTTTTATGAGGAAAAGTTTAGATCTCCCAAAAGCTTGCTTGTGAGTGAAAAAATGGGCAGAAGCGGACTGACACATGTTTCCCGGGCCCGTCTAGAAACTCTGCCTGGTACTTCAGAGAGTATGAGATTAAATATATGGGAAATGAAAGGAGGAAGAAATGACTAAGGAAGAATTTGTTACAAGTAAGGAGGCATAAAATGTTACAGGTTGTACACAAAGAATTGAAAACAGGTAATGCTTTTGCTTTCTCAGATGTCAGAATTTGACCCAGCTTTTGTATTATTACAGCTGTTTTACTTTCTATTGATAATGGTGTCATAGTTCTTGTATTCACTTGGTTTTTACCAAGTGTGTTAATACTGGTTTGTCAATATCTGGTTAATCTTGTATTATCAACATTGCTGTGCTTCATTTTTCTCCTTCAAGTTGTATAGGTGAACAAGCTCCCCAAGGAAAGTTGGACACAAATATCCTCATATATAACACTGAAAGATTGAAAAGAAGTAGAAACACTAAATTATAATGAAACCCAAGAATGCAGTTTCATTATAATTAAAGAAGGGAGAGAGTCCTTACTAAAAAGAACTCCATAGTAGGATCAGTTTCTGTATTTTAACTGATCTTCAACTCACAGCACAAGAGTAATAGAAACATAAAAATTCAGCACAACAAGATCATACCTTTAAGCTGTAACTGCTCAAAATAAATGATAGGAAAATTCAATGAAGATTGGGTAGTTGACTTCACGAATGTGAATGTCAGAAATTGACAAGGTAGAAGTAGTAGAACATACAATTCAGAATCAGTAGCTGATAGATGATTCAAAAACAAACCTCAGAAATGAAGAAATAAAGAAAAATTTAGAAAATGCACCAAAATGTATTAAAACTTATTCATTGAAATCATCTCTGAAAATTTTCCAAATCCAGGAAAAGAATTCAATCTTCAAAGTCAAGAAACATGGAGGATTCCAAATAACCATCAACAGAAAAGAACTTCTTTACAATATTTTATAATCCAAATTCCAGGAATTCCACAGGAGACACACTGAATTTAGCTAGAGAAAAATAGCAAGCAATAAGGCAAGCCAATCAGAATAACTGTGCTAATAACTTGGCACAAATCTTATATGCCAGGGGAGCTTTGCACAGATTTTCAACCTCTGAAACAAAATATTTGTCAATGAAGATTTTTATGTCCTGAAAAATTAGCCTTTAAAATTGACAGCGAATAACTTCTACAATAATAAAATCCTAAATAAATGCAGCATTGAAGAAAATGTGTAAAGGATTGTGACACAGGGTCAGGAAGACCCCAAGTACCAAAGGGCTGAAAATAAAGGATATATCCAACTAGGAAAGGAGTTAGACAAAAGGAAAATAAATAATGAACTGACAGGACTCAAAAGCTCTTAAATTACTGTTAGTGTCAATCATTTCAACTCCTCAATTAAAACACATTGACTAACAGAAAGACAAAATACTTTGGGATATAGCTCAGAGGTATAAGTGCCTGCCCGGCAAAGACAAGGTCCTGAGTTTGATCCTCAATATAAAAAAAGTAAAAAGACAAAAGACAATCATAGTATAGACTTACAGTGAAAGGATAGAAAACAATATGTTATTCAACACAAATCTCCAAACAAGCAGGAATACCTATCTTATTTTGAAACAGAAAATTTAAAACCAAATCTGATCAAAAGACACAAAGATAGTCACTAGGTACTGTTAAAGTGAACAATTCAACAGAAAGAGATAATAGCTATAAATATCTGTGGACCAAATGTCAACATCGAACTTCAGAAAACGAAGACTATTGGATTTTAAAGGTCAGATAAACACCAAAACAGTCATAATCAAGGACTGTGATAACCCATTCACATGATTGGACAGGTCAACCAAACAATAAATAAAAAAGAAACATGAGAGTTAAGCCACACCATTTGAACAAATAGATTTAACAGATACCTTCACAATGTTTCATCCAACAACAGAATATATATCTTACTCATCATCACATATAACTTCCAGAAATAGACCATTTCATAGTCCCTAAAACATGCTTAAATACAAAATAAATAAAATAATCCCTAGCATACTATCAGGTTAACAGAATAAAACTAGATATCAACAGCAAAAGAAGCCACAAAAGATACACAAATGAATGCATATTGAGTAGTACATTACTGAGTAGTCAGTGAGTCACAGAAGAAATCAGGGAAGAAAAAAAAGTGTTCCATAATCAAATTAAAATGAAACTATAACATGCCGAGAGCTATGGAAGACAAGGAAAGAAGGTACAAAAGGGAAGTTTATAGCTATAAATGCAAACATAAAATGAATACAGTCATCTTAAATGAAAAACCTAATGTATCTCAAGACCCTAAAAAAGACAAGAACAATTCTAATAAGACTCTTAATAGTAGAAAAGAAATTAAAAAGATCAGAGAAGAAAAAAATGAAATTAATACAATTCATTCAGAATTAATTCATTAAGGAAAAATACACAGGATCAATGAATCCAAGAGTTAGTTCTTCGAAGGGATGGCAAAAGGATCTAGGGATGCTAGAAGACAGGTAGGGAAGAGAAGAAGAAAAAGAGTGAAATTAGAAAAGAGGATTCGATGCAAAGTACAAGATAATTATATTTACAATATGAGAGAGGAAACTAAAACCAAAAGTATAGATTTTTTTCAATTTGTCTATAGAGATAAGACTAGTAAAGATATCTTCAAAGGAAAATAACTACTATAGCTGGGGCTGGGGATATAGCACAGTGGCACAGTGCCTGCCTGGCAAGTACAAGGACCTGAGTTTGATTTCCAATAAAAAAAGGACCAAGGCCGGTGCAGCTGACTAGCTAAGTATACTGTTCAATTGCATCTACTACAATTGAAATAGTGCATCCTTATGGTGTCAAACACTCTAATAAGGGAAGTGACCATGAGGGATGAAATTCAAAAATAAAATTTCATAAAAACAAAAGTGTTGGTCCCCTAAAGTGATTTTTTTTGCATACATTGACTTCTTAGCAACTCCATAGCTGTAGAACAATAATCCTAATTTGCACATAAAAAACTAAAACTCAGATAATTCAAATTGGTTGCCCCAAATGAATGAAATTTACAGTTTCTAACTACTAACTCCATAATTTTTCCCATCTTTGAGAAGAATTACAGTTACATCTCTCTGTTTAGGAAAATGGAAAATTAATAGTTAAAAGATTTAAAATATTACCAGATGACAATATGCGTATTTCAGCTGAGCAGAATGTTCCTATAATGTGGTAAAATTCAAAATCCTAAGAGTCTGGGTAAATTGGTTTGAAAATTATGTATTTATTGAGCATAGATTCAAACAGATTTTGATGTTATCAGGAGCATAGTAAAACTATTTGTTGCTGAATGCACAGCTTACAGCAAAGGTTGAGGCTATATCAAGTTCTTTGTCTCGTGGTTATACACTAGAAGCATACCCATTATGATGGTTTGGTACAGAGTACAGGAATATTGTGGTTAAAATGTTTCCCCCAAAGTTAATTTGTTGGAAACGTAATACTCAGTGAAAGTTTAAGCAGGACCTCAAAGAGCTGATTATATTATGAGATACTGTCCTCATGTTTTACTTAACTTCATTATCATGGAAATGGTTTCCTTATGGAAGGATTATGTTTGTCCTACTCACCTCTCTCTTATTCACTGAGTCCTGGCATACCAGAATTCAGCAATAATGCACTCAGTATATGTTGCCTCTTGGTCTTGATTTGGCTTCCTGAGCAAGGAACCAAATATATTGTTGTGTTCATTAGAAATTCCCAGCTTGTGGTACACTGAAATAGCAGGAGAAAACTGATTCATGAAGGATGGCTTCATCCCACCATGTTCCAGAGGCAGGCAGAGAGGACAGGCATGGCTGTCCACGCTTCTGCGTAGAAAGCTGAGGTCCCATCTGGATGAACCGGTTCCCAACACATCGTCACAAGAAGGATCTCAAGGTAACTCTTAGCCAAGTAAATCTGGCTAGAATTGTTTTCAAAAATGTAAATCAGGAGTAAGCTTTCTTTTACAGAAAAGCTAACAAAGAAAATTCTCATTTGTGTGAAAAGTAAACAGCAACAGAATGAAGAAAAGGCAGCGTAGCCAAGTCTTCTGGTTGTAGCCCACCCAGAACAGACTCACAAAAGATCCCAGGTTCTTATGAATTATGAATGAAACTTGTTTACAATGCGAACAATGACAGAGTTCAGTTTACACAACTATGTCAAAGTATTGCCCTTACTGTTAAATTGCACTGTTTTTCCTAATTCTGTATAAAATAGATACTGTTGTGACCAAAAATACAGTAATCATATTTCAAATGTAATTTTTTATGAGCAGAATATATTTATTGAGAGAAAGAAAGCTCCTGTCCGAGAGAGGGACAGGAGGGGGGCCCGAGTGGGTACTTCCCCTGGGAAGCTGTCTCTTCCAGGGACTTCAAATGTAATTTGAATGATATGCCTTTACAACAATCATAATATTTTCAGTTTCTATCACTACAAGACAATATATTTTTTCCAAATTTATTTTTTTCTATCACTGCATTTTTGAAAACCAAGCATATTGATGAGGTGGCATATATCACTTTCTCATTATTGGGATGTACGCCTCACATAAACATTTAGGGAAGAGTTTTATTTGGTCTATAGTTTCATGGAGTTCACTCCCTGCTTAGAAAGCTCTAAGGCAGAAGCATCCTGGCATGGCAGAACAAAGTGACTCATTACATGGTGGTCAGGCAGCAGAGCAGGGAGGAGAGTATCTGTATGTGCTACCTACCTCCAGCGAGGCCGCCCCTTCTCACAGTGCACTGTGCTATGGATGTCAGGGGTTAGTCCACACTGCCCTGATGATCCAGTTACCCCTCTAGGAGTTTCTTCATCCTTGCAAGTTCACAATTAACTATCCACGAAGATGTAATAAATCTAAACATGGAAATGTTTCTCATCTTTTATCTTGACCAGAATCCAAAAGATCATTATTAAAATGCCTCTGAGCATGGAAGGAATAAATATATGAAAACTTTCTGTGTTTCCAAGAAGCTAGGGAAGACGGACAGTGATTATATCTTCAGGGAATGGATCAATGTAGAAAATAAATCACTAGACTTCTCAACAGGCTGATGTTGTTCTTTAAATTGACAAGCTCAACCAAAAGTTCTCAAAAGCACCTGTGACATACATTCAATGAGACAGGGTTTTATTCCATGAATATGAGTTCTAGAACTGCCATGAAAATTGTTTTTGTAAACCCAGTATAAAAAGAAACATAACACACAATTCTCAGTTGTTATCTTATAGTTTCTAACAGTTCAGAAGATACTAAAATATTTTGTTTGCTTTTGAACTGACAACTTTTATGTTATTTTAAAATTTTACAAAGTACAGATCATATTATCACTTCTTTCTTAAAGCGTATTGCATTCAGTAAACATAAATTAGGATCTCCTTACATAAATTCTTAAAGCAGAAGTAAGTTGAAGTTCAATGGGTGAGACAAAAGCTAAATAGTTTGAACATAAGTAAAGGTGGCAAAAAAATAGTGTTTAAACTATATCCTTAGCTTACCTGAGGACAAGCTACAGGGTCTTTAAGATCTCTTTATCTACAAAGTAAATGGTGGAATATATTGGCTAAAAATGATGTACTCCTAAATTTAGTAATAGTTTTTTGAAAATTGCTTCTAATCAATAAATGTATACTTTAGTATTTCATAGTAAAGCCTCTTCATAGTTCATGTTATAACTTTAAAATTAGTTTAAAGAAATTTATGTTATTTAATCAAAACCCTTCTCTGTGAAATTTTACTCAGACACAAAAAATCGAAGTTGTCAATACTTGTTAAAATTCTATCCATCCAACAGTGATAAGTAAATGTAGGAACATGTGTATTTTGGCCCACAGTGAAGATATCCAAACATTACAAGACTGCTCAGGTTTTATGAAAGCAGACAGATAAGGCACTATCAAAGCACTAACGGCATAATTCACTATGCCTCATTTGCACGGAAAAAAAACAGAACTTGGAGATCTATGGCCATGTAAATACACACACCAAATATTTCAGTCCAGAGATAAATTGGAGACAGGATTCCTGCTTTGATGCCAGTATATGCTCTTATAATGAGTATAATATTAATTTCAAATCATATTTGTTTTCCAGATTTCAAATTCAACCTATTATAAAGAGCTGGCAGCTAATGATTCAAAAAAAATATATTCATTTAGTCTGTGTTATGTTCAAATCATCATTCATAATCAACACCAGCCCCAAATTTTCCAGAGAATAAATAAGATACCTGAACATAATTTCATCTCATCATATTAAAAACAGGTCTATATTATTGATTTTACATAGAGTCAGAGTAAAATAAATTGAAATACTAGAAAGCTCATACTAAGAAATTCCACTGAGTAACACAATCATAAATGTTTGCCAAATATCTTATGTTAAATTTATAATAGAATCTGGTAACACTAAAAGTCCTGTCCAACTCCTTTATAGCCTTAAAGAGCTACGTTTCAGTGTTTGATTAGCAAATAATATGCATTTTTCAGAAGGTGAAATGAGCAAGCCAGGTGGAGCTGATGTTTCTCTGAGGAGCCTGTACAGGCAGACTATCAAATTCTATATACAGCACACAGATATGGCTTCAGTAGGTTCTTAATCTCTCCTAGGAAGGAAAACGTTCAGTAAAACCATGGCCTACCTTTAACAATCCAAATATTTTATTTTAGAACTTTCATAAATTTCTCATCTTTCCACTGCAGATCCCCATCACCACCTAAATTCCTCCAAACCTGGGGCTTGCAAAAGAAGTTAATTATTTGTGACTGGAGAGTGTCTCTGATAGTAAACAATGTCACACCATAATGACATCTCCCATCTCCTGCTTTAAAGTATTGCTTTTTTATGCTTTTGCATATATCCACTGAAGCCCACCAGAAAGGAAGTGTAGTAGCTCTGTGGAAAGCACCTCCTCCAAGATAATCTCTAATGAGCCCTGCCTCACTGAGATCCTTTCCCCTTGATTGTAGACTGGATTTATTAATACATTTCTAGTGAATGGAATATATCTTCTTGGGATACTCCTACTCGATTAAGTTACACAAAGTCTATGCGTTACCTCCTAGTGCTTTTCCTCTCATACACAAATTTTCTTTAAGAGACGCCAACTGATGTATTTGAACGGGCAGAAAGAGAGATTATTGGGAAAGTACTACAGTGGATTGTGGCCAAGACCTAGAGTAGAAAGAAGGCCCTCAGGCCAACAGTTCAAAAGCAATAAGTTTGAAAAATATGTAGTTGAGACTGGGCAGTAGGTCTTCTCTCACCAAGTAGTTTTTGGACTGCAGGCCTGGTTGTAAGTTTGGCCACCCCACCCATAGAACTTGAGCCAGTGAGTTTAAGCTGAGCTTCGCCTATATTGTTAATACATAGCAAATATGCGACAATAGATAATTATAAGACAATTGACTTTTGCTGCATATTTCTTTTAACATAGTATGTTACATAGAAAGAAATAACTGATACAAGTTGCCTGTAGATGTTAGCTTTCCTTTTCCTAATGAGGACATAAACTTGTGAAGCTCCTGAGATACGTACAGCCTGTGGGCTCAACAATTATTTTTTTTTTCTTTTTTTAAATTCATTTTAATGAGAAAAAAGATAAAATAGCAATGAACTGGTTAGTAGGACAGTTACAATAATTAATACACTGCATATTATTGTTTTCATAGTAGTCATTCAGAGGACAAGACGCAGAAATGATATCTTGTCTAAACAATATTAATACAAAACTTTCTTCTCAATGAATTAAGAGAAGGTAGCTGTATATCTATCCTATCTTGTGTGTGTATGTATATATATATACATATATATATATATGTAATATATATATATTTTTTTTTCTTTATTAAAATAGGGATATGTTGGCAGCCACAGAAGCTAGGAAATTGAGCGAAGTGTGTGTAGGCAGGATTAGGCCTCAGTGCCTACAGCAAACAAGCTACCTTAGTCCTGAGATAAACATCCTGTCTGGTTAAAGTTAGCTATTAGTCGCTAGGCAACCTTGTGCCACATGTTACTAACTTTGCGAAACTATAAATAAAAGATGTTTTGCTGTGGAAAAAAAAAA
>NDGM011177072.1:0-18468 GCA_002564305.1 Octomys mimax | reverse complement strand
CTCAGACCCTTGCACTTGCCAGGGAAGCACTTATTCTACTGAGCCATCTCCCTGGCCCCAGAATGAAGCATTTAGAGGTGTACAATATATGGATTTTCCTTGGTCAGCTTTCCATGACTGGCAGAGAATATGCAAAGGAGAAGATGATTTTGGTTGATTCCAAGGGAGAGCGCCATGGTGGAAGTGGGCAGTGGGGGGAAGCTGCTTATGTCATGGTTGCTGGGAAATAGCATGGGGACCAGTGTTGGGAAGGAAAGGGCCGGAGACCAGGTACGACTTCCCAGTTACCTCCACGGCTCATTTAGCATGACTTAACTGCCCTGCTAGGCATCTTTCTAGCCAAGCAAATTGAAGACCAAGATCCACCACTCCAAGGGATTATACAGAACAATAATTATATTGAAATAGCATTATCAAGAGAGTTATAAAAATCTAAGTTTATGACAAAGCACTATCGTACTGAGCAATAGTATCCAGAAAATGGTCTAAACTTTCATAAGTTTGAAGTAGCAGTGCACCTCATGGAACTTTGGGATGCTTTTCCTGTTGTAACGGGGGGCGAGTCTGTCTCAGGCCTCTACTGATGACAGTTGAAGGGCGTGATCATGGGAGTGAGGCTTATCGCGTCCTTCAATGAGTAAAACACTAAATTTCAACTAAAGGGTAGTAGGCCCGATAGCGGTGAGTGACAATAAAGAAATGATTTTTTTTCCTGTTTGATTTCACACAGCCCGAGTTCTCTCCAGGAACCTTTTGTTGAGGATCCCTGGCCCTGCGATTATCAGTCCTTGCCACATTCTCTTACTGGTGACTTTGGGGAAAGGAACTCAGCTCGACTCAGCTCAGCCTCTCGATGAGATTCTGCTCTACCCATCTGGCCTGTCTGCGTGGCACAACCGCCTCCTGGTGGCTCTCTGTCCTGCTGGAGCAGCACGCCGTCAAAAGTGAGGCCTGCCTTTTTCCACCTATGCCATGGTGAAGTGGACCATTCCATCTTCTTCAGGGCTAGGTCTTTACATCCCTGCTAGTGGAATTAAGCCATGTGCCCAGTCAGCTTTATGGGTAATAAAGCTGTCACACTGCTCTCCAAGTGTCTTCTCTGCCTTACCTCCCATGGTGCACCACGGCAACTCAAGATTGCCCCTGGAGTGCTCTGATGGTTCACTGATTGTGTCATCTGGGCTGTGATGAGAGAAGGCCAGGTAGCCAGTTACTCATTCTTTCTAGATGTGTCTATGATGGTGTCTCTGGAAGAGATGAGCGTTTGAATCTATAAGCTGAGGGCAGCTGGCCTTCACCAGTGTGGGTGAGCATGACACAGTCCTGTTAAAAGGCCTAAACAAAATAAAGAAATGGTAAAAGGGCACATTTCTCTTTCTGCTTGAGCTGGGATGTAGATGTTCTCCAGCACACAGGCACTGATGTTACCTTTGTTGAATGTTGGGTTTCAACAGGAACTTACACAACTGACTTCCCTGCTCTCAGGCCTTTGGACTTGGACTAGAATTACATCATTGGCTTTCCTCAGACTCCAGCTTGCAAACACCAGATTGGGGGACTTTTCTGCCTTCATAACCATGTGAGCTAATCCTTCATGATAAATCTTTTCTACTTTATGTGTATCTTAGTGGCTCAGTTTCTCACACAGTTCATGGGCTCTGGAGACAGGCAGGTGCGGTGCAAAGCCAGCCTTTGCTCTCACTTGCCTGGGACTTTGGAAAAGTATTTCTCTGTCCCAGTGTTTTCATTATTAACTGGGAGTGATGATAGAATCTACTCTGTTGGGTTACATGAGAATTTAGTGAGTAGATTCTTGTGACAGTCTTAGAACAATATTAGAAACCTGAAGTATGCTTGGTAAATATTAGCTGTTATGAGTGTGATTCTGAATGGAGCATGGGGAAGAAGAATGCTGTTAATGGAGCCCCAAACCTGAGCAACTTGTACTGAAGTGTCTGGATGCCTAGAGGGATAGAGTGATCTAGACACCCGCCTGGCTGTATCTATTCATGTTGAATAAATACAACTAATGGAACTTTGTTCATTGTTAAGGAGACATAATCCCTGGCAATTCTCTGAGATATGTGTACTAATATGCCTGAGCAGTTTATTAAAACAGTGAGGCCTTCAGTACCACTCTATGAAATCGAGCTTTTTATAGACCCAAATTGGTTAAATAGCAGTAAGTCTATGTGATTTTCCCTAATGCTTCCATAATGGTGTTAAACAGCCACTGTCTCCCCTGTCCAGGGTTCTTTGGCCCTGTTCCTTGGATCTCTCCAATCAAAAGGTTCCCAGTATCTTGCTGAGGTGTCAGGGCTGTCTAGTCGGTTATTGTTATTAAGGAAAAAGTTTCTAAAGTGTGCTGTTTATTGAGTAGTTGATGACTTCTCTTAGATGTTGAAATTATACAAGGCCCTCTTATGGTTTGGATTCCAAGGTTCCTGGTTATCACTTCTTAAAAGTAGCACTCAAGGCCTGCTTTGAATCACTGAGGCGTTTGTAACATTTCTTAAACCTCTGTGCTGGGTCCCTATAAGTCTAATTATCTCAGCTCAGAAACATGTGAGAATTACTGTCTGGTTCTCTTAGGAGAAGCACAAAGTGAGGGCTGATTTAGCAGAAGCCCTAACAGGATTATCAGCAGGCACCTGGCTCCAAATGCCCACCAGCTGCATGCAGCCTTGCTGAGCCGGGAAGTCCCTGTGCCCAGCACGGGAAGCAGACTGAACCCCGGGATCATGTTATAGTGTTACTTCCTGGCGCTGTGGTAGGTCATCCCATGCATCCAAGCGATCCAACAGCTGAGCTAACTTGGGAGAACAGAACATGAAAGGATAATTATTTTGGCTTTTAAGAACCTCTAGGATTTGGCTCCACTCTCTTGTCTCTTCTCCAGCAGGTTGTCCCATGCAGTTTTTTCATCTCTGTATTTTTAGTAGAACTCTTTCCCCGCCCAAAATTTCTTTCCCTTGTATGATTCACTGCCGAAATGTGCAACCCAGCCAACACGCCACATTGGTCTGGAAGCCTCACAAGACAGAGCCTGCAACCTAACAGTGGCCGGATCACCCAGGCTTCTTTTATTACGGGATGCAGATCAGAACTGCCTTCTTCGAAGGACTAGAGCAGTAGGAGGAAGAGGAACAGAGCTGAGCAGGAATGGCACCCCTGTTTCGAATCAAGGAAACAGGGAGCACTTCTGAGGACTGTGATTTGCTCACTCCTGGGGCCAATATGTATGTACCAGACAAGCTCCAGACACTGAAGGTACAACAGTAAAGAGGACATAAGGAGACCGTCCCTGTGTCACCTTTCCACTTATGAAATATGCTTTTCATTGTTTTGTCATTTGCTTGTCTTTTTTTTTTTTTATTATAGGATCATGCATATAAAAGTAAATACGTTTAAAATAAGAACTAGGTACTCTTGTCCTTTCATGACACATTTTCCCCCCAGGTAGTGTTGTGATCATTATTACTCACCCCCGTGTGTACAGACATATCCTAGACTCTAGCTTAAAGGAGAAGGGTCATCGCTGAAAGCTGAACTAAAAGAGCCAGGATACATGCACTTATATTTTCCTTGTAACTGAAGATGGATTGGTTGTTTTCCCACGTCTCCATAGACTGTGGTTTGTAACACCCACGATAGCACTAAGCACTTGTCACTGAGCTACAAAGGCAGTGCCTGTGCAAGCCAGGCCACCTGCATGGAGAGGCCTGGTTAATTTACCAGCCAGCTCGCGCAGATATGGAGAGAACCAGACTGAACTCAGTAGCAAGCTCACGCTCAGATAAGCAAGGTCAGGCATCCCCGGGGGCACAGACAATTACAGAAAAGCCCGCTCACTGCAGCCTCACAAATAGTTTGCAATTTGCTTCTTGCTTTCCTTTGGGCTTAGGGCCAATGTTGTTCAGGGGGAATTACAATATTCATTTGCAAAACAAAAACAAAGCAAAACAAAAAGCTTGAAACAGAATAAAAAGCATGATTCTTTTTTTGGGGGGATAAGTATAACAATTTTATTCAAATTTTATGGGCAAATGGGGTTGTCATTGTTTTGCTTATATTTACAACCATTTTGTGAAGTAGATTTTTTTTTTATACGTGATTGATTCACTGTCGCTTGTAAGTAAGCGATTTTATTAATGAATGAGAGTAATATAACTGTTATTTGTTGCTAATTAAACACAGAATATATGAAGTATTCTGTAGGTTTTGGGTCCAAAGATATGTGGGGGAAAGTTTCTGGGTGACAATAATGTGAGGTTAGTGTTTGGATGAGTAGGATAATCATAAAGAGTTATTTATGTTGATGTAGTAATTTCTAATTAATAGGATGACTTTCACATAAACAATCTAGCTTTGTATCTAAGGACCAATATCTTTAATTGCCCTGCAATAACTACAAACAAAACCCACAGCAGGATAACAGATAGCAGTAAAATCTGTCAATTAAATAGATACTGTTGTGCCTCTCTAATCCTGCTCACTTCTTAGAGTGCGGAAAGCAGAATTTTAAAGGCGAATCATTTAAAGGACATCTAAGCACATTGAAGCCCATCTCTGCTTATGTAGGACCAGGTGGAATTTAAAAAGTAATCTTCAAAACTGATCATGAAGGAGCAGAACACACACAAAAACATTTAGGCAGGGGGCTGGGGAATTAGCTCAGGGGCACAGCACCAGCCTGGCAAGCAGAAGTCATGAGTTCAATTCTCAGTACAAAAAAAGTTAGGCAAAGGATTTCCTCCTTTGAAGACTTACGTGTCTACCAGAAGAACTCAGCCAGGATTATCAGTGCTCAGATCAAATATATGTTGTTCCGTTCATATCTCTTATGCACAAACACCACGTACCAGCTCACTGTGATTACCATCTAATTAGGCCAAACTTCACTGCGAGTTGGTAAACACTTTCATCACATTTATATTCTTAGTCTCTTCTATCTTGCATGTTATTAAATATTTTGTTGTATTAAATTTGCTAAACTCTTAAATGACCTATTAGGTGCTTTCTAAATATTACTCTGATGTGTGTGGATTCAAATTACCATGAGGTTATGTTTGAGGCGGGACACTGAGGATATTTAAATTACTAATCAGGAGTCCTGGGGTAAAGATTAAGACACAGAGAGTAGATGGGATAGTGATCCTTCAGTTTCTCTGTGCCCTGCATATTTTTCTAAAGTCCTTCTGATTGCAGCTGTTGTTCCCTGCCTGTTTCATGTGAACTCGGTGGAATGGAGGTCACAGTAGCCTGCCCTACCCTGACCACAGGTGAAAGACCCATGATTCCACACGCCCTTTTGTGTTGCTGTGGCAGTTGGTTCACAGAAGAACACATAGGCCAACTTGGGTCAATCATCACATTTCCAAAAGCTTTACGCTTGGAGTTAACTTTTTCCACTAAAATTATTACACTGGGAGGACTTGGTTGGCTGTCACTAGAGGTTATCTTGGAGAGAAGCAAATTGAAAATTGAACTTATCCTAAGTCAAGGGAAATAAAGAAAAGAGAAACTGAGATATAAGGGCATCGTGTAGACACTGACATGTGCTATGTCTAAAGCCACTGATGATTTCAGACTTTCCAGAAATGCTTTCCTAAGAAGCTACTTTGAGCATAATTTATATCATTTGAAACTAAAGAGGTCATTACTGATATCGAGGTTACCTAGTTGTTTAAGCAACAACCAAAGCAAACTAATTGTGATTAGAAACCAGAGTGTAATTACTATATATAAATAATACCAAAACAGGGGCTCTTCTTTACGGAGGTGGGGGACACAGTTTGCAACATGGTCTTATTAATTTAACAAAATACATGGATAGGTGTTATGAGAAATCTTCAAAGCCAATTTATACTATATTTGTAGATAATTTTTGCTTCAATTAAGCACTGTGTACACAGGATTTCTGCTCAGAGACAATTTACGGGGTGTGTTGATGTTCACAACATGTTATAAAAAGCAGCAAAAGCACACTGAAATCAAAACACAAGACTTTCTTGCTTAGCAGTTTAAAATACTCCCTCAGAACTGGCCATGTCTTGTCCCTGTATGTTTTCCTCATTCTTTATGATTTACTTTCTATACTTTCTGCTTTCTGGCTGAATATCAATCTCTATGCTAATTAACATTAATACCTTCATCTTCTCTTCCTTTTGTCATTTCTCAGCTTTGATCTGATTTCTAAGTCTTGCTACCTCCAATCCATGTTCTTACCTCTCCCTCTGGGAGGTGCCTACTTCACTATGTTTCATAAGGCCTAATGCCTCCTGGACTAACCTACACTCCAGGATGCTTCCTTCCATTGTGTTGAGTTTAAATTTCTTTGCATCCCAAATCTGGCCTATTGCCTGTAGAATATGACATTAAAGTCATTTCCCCAACATGACTCTGAAAAATAAAATTCAGTGACTCATTTTTTTTCTTGTTTCCCTCTTTGAATAAATGTGGCTATCTGTGGGAGAAGTTGCACATGGGCTCTCATTAATAATGCCTTTGGGGAAACAAAGGCAAACATGTGTGGTTGACCCATTACATTTCAACACACTGTACCTACTCTGCTATCCCCCTGTGGGTGGTAGCAGTGGGGATTGGGAAACTGACCCCTCTCCGGGGAGGGAGATACACTGATTAGTCTCAGTGAATCCTGGTAATCTTCTTTCCCTTATCAGCAATTGCTTTAAGAACTCAGACAGAGCGTTACATTCCACATGTGGCAGCACAGGGATAAATGACGTATATCTGTATATTGGTTGCAACAGAGAGAAGGCTTTGATTCCACAGGAGGTGGGGGAAGGATCTTTCTCTTCCCTCCTTTCCCATTCCATGTCCCTTGCTGCTCCTTGGGAAAGCACAAGGAAACCTAGGGCCTTAACTGTTAGAGCCAGCATCTAATTGCACATAAAATCAGCTAAGGGCAAAGCTGAAGTTGTACTGAATAGAGCAGAGAGATAGTATAAATGAGTGTTTCCTGACACTGTTCATCCCATGCCCATCAAGGATTCCAGATAAGGGTGTCATACATTCTGTGTTGTTTCAAACCTTCTGATTATAAAAGCTATGTGACCAACACACTGGGTTTATTAGCATTCTTTTGCAGATTAAGTTTTGAGTAGAGGAGAGTGAATAGAGGTGGAAAAAGTGAAATGAGAAACATTTTCCGGAGAAGGACTGGATTGGATAGGCACAGGGAAAAGGAGTTAGGAATATTAGAAAATCATGTTTTATGTATTATAATGGTACAGACACTCCTGTTTCCAGGCAAAGACCACAAGATTGGGCCTCAAGTAGAGTAGACAAGAGTAAGAGACAGGGATTTACATTTGTGAATCCCTTCTGCTTGATGAGGGCCTGCCGCTACCTGATTGCATTTGAGCCTTAGAACTCACTCTGGAGTAAGTTGTACAAATGAGACAACTAAGGTTTAAGATGAAAACGATGGCACAGAGCCCTGCAGCTTATGATACCAAACCTGAGACTGACTTCAGAGCTCGCACCGGAGGCCTGAGCTGCCTCCACCACCCATGCTGTCTCCACCCTTTCCTGGCTGTTGGTGTCTTCCTCAAAGTCAAAACCAGTTTTGCTTATTGGCGTCTCTTTGGAAAGGCAGCCCCAGGGCCTTCCTTATCGATTGTGGTTTTTTGATTTCCCTTACCATGAAATGGGCTTTATTTCTTGGCATCTAATCCCTTCCTTGTCCACTCCCTCTGCTTCTTCACTTCATTAGGTTTCCTGTTGGTTTTGAGTTATGAACACCCTGGGTCGACAACTGGAGTCAATTTCTGCATGGGATTCAAAGGAAATCAACTGAATGGGTCCTACACAATAGGGAATTTAGTGGGTCATTACAGCTTAAGTAATTTTCAGGAAATGTGATGAAACTGTAGAACAGGTATTCTTGATCCTGAATAATGAGCCGAGAGCAAATAAGCTCTTTGGTTTTTGATAATACCTGTGAGACGATTGATGTTTCACCACAAATACGGAAGAGGAAAATGGAAAGGAGTGGAAACAGTAAGAGAAGAAGCACCAAAGAGAGAAATGAAAACCACGTGCAAATGTTAGGACTCCAAATCTGAATATATATGCGCTGATTTTCTCCTTTGCTCTTTCTTGTTAGGATACGTTGGTGATACATGAAAGATGCATTCACAGTGGGGAATCGGTGCATACACTTATCACGTCTTCGTCGTTTGTACTTCCTCTCCCCCATCTGCAAATCTGCTTCCTTCTTCACATAGGGAAGTACTTTCTGATCAAGTTTTTTGCCTACTTTTGTGTTGATCGAGACATGTTTTAGGAAGTGCAGTCAGCTGTTCCACTGAGGTCCTTGAGAAGCACTGAGTTCATAAAATCAGTACCTTCTGCGATGGGGCCACACTGCTCAGCACGGACAAATGGCAGACATGATTACGAATCCACTCACAGACAAGCCCAGCCTACTCCCCTTTAGTACCTACCATATTTGTTTCTTGAATATGGCCCACAGAATATGGGCAAATTACAAAACTCTCTTGATCCTTTCCTAATGTTGTATGCTTTTCCTTCTTTCTGTAAGCCTTACAAATTCCTGTGGAAAGCAAAGGTTAGGAAGTTATAGGATCAAATATTGTCTTAATCACTTGTTCCTGTGTACACTTCTACATTTTTTTTTTTACACTCTTTTAAAAATTTCTATTTTTGAACTTCAGAAATCTTTTTTTTCCTGATTTAATGAGGCATGCCTTTTTTTCTTTTTGCCATTTCATCTATTTTTTTTTTCCTGTCTTGTATGTAGTATGACTCAGCCAAGGGGAAATTTGGATGAAAATCAGAACATTTCAACAAGGAATCATCAGATCAAGAGAAACTTCAGCTACATTTGGCCTAGACTGACCCTTCCCTGTTACTTGTGATACCTTTGAATGCTCTGACATCACAGATGTGGGGGCTGAGCTATGTATATCCAAGGAGAACAATAGGGTGAGTTTCTTACATACTTGAACTTTAATAAGCAAGTGGCAGGTGATTTGTCTAAAGCATTAATGAACAAGAAAAACGGCAAAAGGGGACATTTTACCTTATTTTTACTTTTAGGATGAAGATAATTCTTGGAATCCAGGAATGCGAAAGTAAAAGAATGTAACGGTAGTGTTTCTGATTAGTTTCACTACTAGGATCATGAGATTTATAGAGAAAAATTGATGGGTTTGCACAAATCATAATGATTAAATGCAAAAGATCATATAAGGAAAGAGTTCAAGTAAATTAAAAGGTAGTGTAAATCAATGTGCAAAGACATCTGCAAAGATCAAACATATAATGTGCAGTTGCCATGCTGTAATTCTGTATAATAAAGCATGTTCATGAGAGCAGACTCCATGGAGTACGCGTCTTAAGAGCTGTTTCTACACATTGGTCCAAGGGAAGTTGGTAACTGAAACAAAACCATGAATTGTGGAATCATTTGGAATTTGCATTCAAGCAATGGAAGGTTTTTAAATGTCTAACTTTGTATTTTTTTCCTCTGGACCTCATGATTCTCCCTCACAGCCTTTGTGTACACTTATGTAGAATAGCTCAATTTGTGGGCTTTTAAGTTTTTTTTTTTCCTTGAGAAGACAGTATGGAGGGGAGAGGCATGGGTCTTGTTCATTGCCCTGGGATGGTGGTGCTGGTGATAGGGGATGAAGTTCATTCTCTGCCCTTCCTCCATTGCCCTCAGACAGTGGTGCTGGTGAGAGGAGACAGACACCTCCTATCAAAGCCTCAACATCAGTGATAAGGCTATCTAACATTAGAAATTTAAAGGCATCAACATGGAAAACAAAATGCCCAACCCATCCAGGACAAGTCCAGAACAAAAACAGAGAGAGGAAATCAGAAGCGAACAAATGGAGCTCTCTGAAATGACAGCAGCAGAAGTGAAAAACAAATGGAAGAGATTATAGAAAAAATACCTGCTCAGGTACAAAAAATGACTATAAAAATAAAAGTTATTGAAGTAGACACAAACATATAGAGGTCAGAAAAATGATGAAAGCCATGAATGCCAAAAATAGACAAGAAATGGAATCAATGAAACAGATTCAAACAGAAATGCAGGAGATTATAAACTCCACTGAGAATATACATGGCAGATTGAATGAAAGTGAGGATAGACTTTCAGGTTTACAAGACAGGAACATGACCAGCAATGGAGAAGAAAGATATCTTAAAAATCACAAGAGACATGAATAGTCAGTCCCACAGCTAAAGGATAAAGTAAAGAAGAGCAACATAAGATGGACTGCAATCAGCAAGAAAGCTGGAGACAGCACAAAAGCCATTAAAAACCTCTTCACAGAAATAATGACAGATGCATAGGCCAGGGATTTGATCCCTGGACCTCCTGTTCTAGCCCCATCCTAGGGCACACTGAAATGGCAATTGAGACTGAGTGTGGTGGCACTCTTGTAATCCCAGCTCTTGGGAGGCTGTAAACAGGCAGATCCCTACAAGTCCTATTTATTTATTTATTGGCAGAACCAGGGATTGAACTCAGATGCTTGCACTTGCCAGGGAAGCGCTTATCTACTGAGCCATCTCCTCAGCCTCCTACAAGTCCAATCTAGTAGTGAGACCCTGAACACCCTGTAGACCCTTCTTCAAAATAAAAAAAAAAAAAACCAAAAAACAAAAACAAAAACAAAGGGTCAGGGAGATGGCTCAGTAGAATAAACATTTCCCTGGCAAGCGCAAGGGCCTGAGTTCAATCCCCTGTCCGCCCCCGCCCCCACAAAAAAGAAAGAAAGAAAGAAAGACAGAAAATGTCTCAACATGGATAAAGAATTTGACATTCATTTTGACATTAATGAATGGTGATAGACACAGGTCTAGCTTTAGTCTTCAGTATGTGGAAGGCCAGTTTTTCCAGCACCATTTATTAAAGAGGCTATCTTTCTTCCTGTGGAATGTTTGGACCCTTTGCCAAAGATAAGGTGCCTGTGTTCATAGTTGTGTCTATATCTTCTAGTCTGTACTATTGATCCTCAGGGTTTTTTTTTTTTACTGTACCACGTTGATTTTATCACAAGTCTTAGAAACAATTCAAGTACTCATCAACTGAGGAATGGATAAAAAAGATTAGTATTTTTATGCAATGGAATATTACTCAGCTATAAAGAAAGATAAACTTGAGGCTTTTATCAGTAAATGGATGCAACTAGAGATGGTACCCCTAAGTGAAATAGATCAGATGCACATATGTATTTGTTTCCCTAGTGTAAAAAACTGAAAGAGTAAGTAAAATCTGAAAGGCATAATAGATACTGTGAAAAGGAAAGAAACTGCTCAAAAAGCAAGAACTGGGATGGGAGAAAGGAGAAAAGAAGGAAGAAAAAAATATACATACATATACAATATAGCTAAGATAATTGTGCTAATAATTTTTATTGGCTTATTGAAAGGAGCAGTTAATGCCTAGTTTGTTCAATTTTCCTTGCCTATATCTGGTAAACTGAACAACTACTTTGAAGATAACAGTATGCAATATAACAACCATTGTTGATTTCTTATCATCTTGTTTTGAGAATTCAGTATCATTTTTATTGCTTTCTCTTCTCTTTAAAAGATGAGCAATAAATATAAAAAGGAAAAAATGAATTTGATATACAAACAAATGAAGTATATAAAACTTGAAATAGCCATGACCAAAATAAAAATATACCAAGTCATATAATAATGGAGATTCTAGACAATCAGCACAAGAACAAAATATTACAGGTAGCTAAAGGAAAGGTACACATCATCTATAAAAGAAAGCCCATCAGAATCACCGCACACTTCTCAACATAAACCCTAAAATCAAGAAGAGCTTGGAATGAAGTATTTCAAGTAATAAAAGAAAACAATCTTNAACCCAGATCAATGTATCCTGCAGAGCTATCTTTCAAAAGTGAAGGAGAAAGTCCATACTTCCATGACAAAGAACAACTGAAGAAATTTATGGCCACCAAACTAGCTCCACAAGATGCTTTGAAAGAAATATTACAAAGAGATATTGAAGACCATAAACAGAAGCACACCAATAGAAAGAAGCCACTAGGCAGGGCAAGCAATTAAACAGAGAAGAAAGACAACAAATGAACAGTAGGGAAACAACATGAAAAAGAAAAGCTAATACACAGCTTATAACCATGAACATAGATGGTCTCAACTTCTTCTCTTTCTCCTCCTCCTCTTCTTCCTCTTCCTCTTTCTCCTTCTCCTCCTTCATATTTTGTGCAGGGTCTACAGGGTCTCACTACACAGGTCAGATTTGTAATGAGTCTTCTGTTTTCAGCTTCCCAAGCACTGGAATTACAGACAAGTGCCACCATGCCCAGTCTCAATTGCCATTTCAGCATGCTCCGGGGGTAGGGCTGGCGCGACATGCTGGGGATTGAACCCTGGTCCCTGCATCTGACCAAGCAGGTACTTTAAGCTGCTGAGCTATCTGGCTGGCCCAAATCATTAGTAAATGTAGTGGAACTGAAATCATCCCATGTATACTGTGCCATAGCACAATGAAACTGGAAATCGATGACAAAGGAAACCACAAAAACTACATTACACATGAAATTAAGTAACATCCTTCTGAACAATCAATGAGTCACAGAGGAAATTAAAGATGAAATTAAGCAGTATATACAGTTAAATAACAATGCTGAGACAACATACCAAAACTTATGGGATGCAATAAAAGCAGTCCTACAAGGGAAATTTATAGCAATGAACACATACATCAGGAAAACAGAGAGAGCTCAAATAAGCGATCCAATGTTGAACGTCATACTTCTAGAAGAATAATAAATCAAATGCAAAGATCTTACAAAAAAGAAATTAAAAAGACAAGAGCAGACATTAATGCAATAGAGACTAGGACAGTAGTACAAAGAATCAATTAACTGAAAAGTTGGTTCTTTGAAGGAATAAAGAAAATTGATAAACCATTAGCGGTGAAAAAGAGGAAAGAAAAAACACAGATGGAGGCAATCGGGAATGAAAAGGGAGAATCAAAAGAACCCCACAGAAATCCAGATCATCAATACCTACTATGAGAGCCTATACTCTAATGTGATGAAAAACACAGAAGACATGGATAGAATCTTATACACAAACTGCCAAAATGAAGTCAAGGAAGTGCTAACTAAACTGATATCAGCCAATGAAATTGAAAGCGTAATTAAAAATTCACCAACAGAGAAAAAATCAGGCCCTGATGGATTCATCGCTCAGTTCTACAAGAAATCTAAAGAACTAATGCTGCTAATGCTGAGAATCTTTAAAGAAATGGAAAGAGAAGCAGTACTTCCAAAGTCATTCCGGAAAGCAAGTATTACCAAAAACCAGAGCACAACCCAGCCACAAAAGGTCATTCCAGTTTTTCTAATGAACATTGATGCAAAAATGTTTAATAAGATACTAGCAAACAGAATGCAGTAAATCATCAAGATTATATATCATGACCAAGTAGGATTCATCCCAGGGATGCAGGGATGGTTCACAAAATGTAAATCCATAAATGTAGAACACCTTTTAACAGAACCAAAGGCAAAAATCACATGATTATCTCAATAGATGCAGAAAAAGCATTTGACAAAGTCCAACACCCATTCACGATAAAAATCCTACAGAAAATTGCAATACATGGTCTTTACCTCAAACTTATAAAAGCCATTTATGACAAACCAATGAAAGCTTTTACTCTAAATTAAGGAATAAGACAAGGTGTTCATTATCACCACTCTTACTGAATATTAGAGAGGAGAAAACAATAAAGATAATAGATAGAAAAAAAAGAATTTAAATTATCATTATTTGAGGATGACATGAACTTTACATAGAGGACCTCAAAACTCCATCAAAAAACTTAAGAGTAAATTAAATCTGAACAGTACGATAGACACTGTGCAAGGGAAAAGAAACTGTTCAAAGGGAAGCAACAAGTGGGATGAGGGAAAGGAGAAAAGAAAGAAGGAAGGGAAAAAAGAAATATATGTGTATACATAGCATAGCTTGTATAATTGCGCTGCTGGTTTCTGCTGGTCTATTGAAAGGAGAAGTTAATGCTTAATTTCTCTCTCTCCTTCTTAATGTTTTAAATAATTTTTGGACCAATTTTGCACACTTATATCTGGTAACCTGAGCAACTAATTTGAAAACAACAATCTGCAGTATAATGACCATTGTTCCAATCCCATAATGCTTTTAGTGAAATTCTGTATCATTTCAAATGTTTTTCTTTCTTTCCTTCTTTTACTATTTTTAAGTGTCATTAAAAAAAGAAAGACAAAAAAATAAAACAAATTCAGTAGTGTCGTGACTCAAAAATCAGTAACATTCCTGTACATAAGCAAGAAACTTGACAAAGAAAGAACTTAGGGAGAGAACATCCTTCATGATAACGTCTAAAAAAAAATGAAGTACTTAGGAATGAATTTAACAAAGTATATAAAAGACTTGTACAGTGAAAATCATAATACCCAAAATAGGAGACTGAAGAGGGTTTCAGAGAATGGAAAGGTATCTCCTGCTCTTGGAAATGAAGAACCAACATATTGAAAATGGCCATACTTCCAAAACTGCTACACAGATTTAAAGTAAGCCCAGTCAATATACCATTAGCATACCTCACATATATAGAGAAAACATTCCTAAAATTCATTTGGAGCCACAAAAGACCTAGAATAGCAAGAGAAATTCTGGGCAACAAGACCAGTCAGGGGGCGTCACAGTGTCAGACCTGAAATGGTACTACAAAGCTACTGTGGTAGAATCAGTGGTATTGGCAATAAAGCAGGTCTGAGGATCAGTAGGACGGAATAGAAGATGCAGGTGCAACTCCAAGCACTCTTAGCCACCTTATCTTTGCAAACATGTTCACTGGAAGAAAGTCTCCTTAATAAATGGTGCTGGGAAAACTGGGTTTGCACATGCTGAAGACCAAAACTAGACCCACGTCTATCTCCCTGCAGTAAACTATATCCAAGATGGATCAAAGATCTAAACATTAAAATAGGAATATCAGATTTACTGGAAGAGAAAATAGACATAAATTTTGAAGGCTTAAGTTTAGGCATAGTTGCATACAGAGACTTCATGAACAAAACCTGGACTGCAAGGGAAATAGTACAAAGACTCAGCACATGGGATCTTACTCTATTAATAAGCCTTTGAACAAAAATAAATCACCAAAAGAATGCAATGATAATCCACAGAATGGGAAAAATTATAGCCAGTTGTCCCACAGGCAGAGGACTTATATCTACATCATATAAATAATTGAAAAAAATCAGACCTTCTCAATTCAAAGAGGCAATTAAAAGTGGCAACTGAGATGAATATGTACTTCTGGAATGAAGAAATACAAATGGCAGCATGAAAAAATGTGAAACAGTACTGAACATTATTGCTCACTCAAGAGATGCAAATGGAAACAACACTGAAACTCCCTCTCACTCCAAAAAGAATTGCTATCATCAAAAAAATCAACCAATAACAAATGCTAGAGGGGCTGTGTGGAAAAAGGAACCCTTTTCTCTTGTTGGTGGGAGTGGATGCTGGTGTAACCACTATGGAAATCAGTGGAGATTCCTTAAAACTGCGATTAGAGATCTCATTTAACTCAGCTATTCCCCCTTTGGGTGTCTTCCCAGAAAAATTCAAAACTTCATACCACAACAACATATATGTGCCCATGTTTATGCCAATATAATATGTAATATCTAAACTTTGGAAACAACCCAAATGCCCATTAGCCAAAAAATGGTTAAAAAGATGTAGTTTTTTATGCAATGGAGTACTACTCCATGATAAAGAAGGATAGCCGGAGATTTTTATAGGTGCATGCATGCAACTTGAGACCACACGCATAAGTGAAATAAGTCAGACCCACATGTGTAAACATAGAATTGTGTTACTATGAAAAACTGAACAAGGAAATAGCATCTGAAATGTACAATAGATACTGTGAACTGGGAGGAAATAATTCAAAAGAAAAGGAAACTGTAAAGAGGGAAAAGGGGAAGGAAGAAAGGGAAAAGGAAAAAATAGATTAAAAAAACCCAAGATAGTTGAGATAATTATATGCTAATTTCTCTTAGCGCATAGAAAAGAAAGGTCTGTGATAATACTGTTTTGAAGGGCTCTCAAGCCTGTATCGTCTACTCCGAATAAGCACTATGAAGATAACAATATGCAATGTATCAACCACTGTAACTGTCCTACCAATCTGTTTTGAAACTTGGTCTTACTGTTTATCTGTTTTTCTCTTTAAAATTATGAATTTCTTTTCTTTTTTCACTCATTGTTTTGTCCAACCCAGAATGAATTCAATAGGAGGGCCAGACAATATGAACAGATCATGGATAGGGCAAAGGAAAGCAGCAAGCTGAGATTCTGCCTCTTACTACTGCCACCTTTTCCCTCCTTAGTCTTCAAATCTACAAGTATTTGCCTATGCTACAGACAAAGGGGGGTGGTCAGTCATCCTTTGAGGTCCTATTTCAGAAAGAATTACACACCTAGTAGTTTTGGTAATAGTCACTGTTACTTAGTCCATGATATTAATGCATTTATATCCTTTATCTTGCTTAAGCCTTTCAATAACCCAGGAAGGAAGGTGATATTATTGGATTTGACAGGTGAGAGAAAGGAGATACATGAAATGTTATGTAATGAGCTCGAAGTCACATAGCTCATAAATGGAAGTGTCAGGTCTTAAGCCCAGATTTGTTTCTCTGCAAAGGCTGTGCTGGTGCCACTGTATTCAGTGCCTTTTAAAAGCAAGGTCTTGAGAATGTAGGGATAAGATGGGGGCCCCTGGTTACAGAATTTCTCTACGTTAGTCGCATTCTCACTCCACTGCATTTCTCTTCCTTCTTTATTCATGACTATAGCAGAAAACAATGGAGGAGCCAAAGGAGAGCCACTAGTTAGCAGCAATTCAAAAATAAAAGAAGGTAGTCTCCTAAGGTAGAATTTAGAACACTATTGTACCATGTCACAACAGTCTAAACTCAGAGGATTTACTCCTTCAATGGAATGCAGTTCAAGAGAAGGATTCAGGCAGGATTTCCACTGCCACATATTTAAATCTCATTTTGGAATGTGAGGTACAAAAGACTTTATCATTTATGTGCATCTCAGCCTTTCTTTTCTGTTTGGGACAAATGGCTCTCCAACCTAGGTATGAAAAAAGGTGCATCCAGAGGCTGACTGCGTGCATGCCCACTGATTGCACATCACACGACTGTCACATTGCTGAGAACAGTGTCTGACATCCACAGCAGAAAGGAGGAAAGGTTTGCTGTGGCTCATGCTTTCCTAGGATTCAGTCCCTCGTCATCTGATCTCAAAACATCATCAAGATGCAGAGCACCATGATAGGGCAAAGCTGCTTAGCTCGTGGCAGTCAGAGGCAGAGCAGAGCAAAGCACCAGAAGAAAAGAAGGTCAGGGCCCAGATACAGCACGCAAAGCCGCACCTCCATGAATCACCCCAGAACACTCAAAGGTATGCTGTACTAACCCTTCTGGGGGTGCCCAAGCCGATCCGTTAGACAATTAGGCTTGACTGGTAAGGACTTAGGCAGCTATCAGAGCTAAAGAGAAGCTGAGAAAACCAGGGCAGAAAAATGATAGGGATAAGGCAGCTCCAGCGGTCTCTGGAGAAGAACCTAATTTTCTTGTCTATGTCTACTCAAGTTGAACCCCAAGGTTTTAAGCAACTATTTAGAATATTCAAACTTCTAAGGTAGATTCAAGTTTCCCATCCTTCCATATAACCCTGTCTTGACTGTGGTGGGAGTAGGAATATGGTGGGGCATTACTTCCCTGACTGGGTCACTAATCACTTGACCTTGGGTTAGTCAGAGGATAATCTGTCTGGATTTGCCTGATCTAATTTGCTTAGCTCTGCAAGGAGGGGCTGGGTTCTTCCTAAAGTGAAAGATTTTAGGAGAAAGAGCTTCTCTTGTTGGCCTTGAAGAAGAAAACAGTCATGTTGCGGAGGAGGCATGGACCTGTGGCCTTCTAGGAGTACTAGGTACTCTCTCTCTAATATCCACTGAGAAAATGGGATGTCGGTCCTACCGCTGTATCAAATATATAAATAAATAAAAGATTAAAAAATTAAGAAACTGTTCTTGGCCACCAACCAGTAGCCTTAGTGAAGAGCAAAATCTTGCTACATCCCCAGCTGACACTTCGATTTTGGTCTGTGGAAACTTAAGCATAGAAGCCTGCCATTCTGTACTGGGCTTCTGATACACAGAACCACACCATGATGGGTATTTCTATAATCCTCAGTTTGTAGTGATTTGTTAAGCAAAAGTGAAAAACTAATGTATCATCTACATATTCATGACTTCAAAATTTAGATCTCTCTCTCTGTCTCTTTCTCTCTCTCTGTCTCTCTGTCTCTGTCTCTGTCTCTGTCTCTGTCTCTCTCTCTCTC